>CM076575.1:1654861956-1655110355 GCA_034641835.2 Pinus albicaulis
AATAATTAAAAAACTTCCCGGATTATCCACATTGCTAGAAAACGAGTGTCGACGTTTCGGATCCCAACGGGGATCCATCATCAGGACATTTCTTGAATGAAGGGATTGAGAAAAAAGACTAAGACCTTAAATATAGGTAGAAGTAGCATTCTAGAAAAGAGCCGACCAAAGTTTATAATTTTTATATATTTATTAATTTATTTTATATATATAATATGGTCCTAATTTCATAAATTTTATTTTATCAAGGTTAATAATCTACGTTTATAAGGTATAACTATAAAGGAAAAGGGGACTCCTACAAAGTTAAAGATCTCAATAATCTAATAACGCTTTTAATTAAAACTTTTTTAGGTCTTAGAAAATATGATAAAAGATTAAAAAATTAACTAAACAAAGTACTAAATAAAATCTAAATATATAATTGAATTAAAGGGATATATTTATTTACTATATCACTTTAATTTATTATATACCCACTTTTATTTAAAAACTTATTTTATATCCAATTATATTTTTTATAATTTTTAATTTAAAAGCTCTAATTCTATTAGAGTATTAATTACTAACCAAGATAAAAGAATACTAAGAAATAAAAGACCTAGAGGAGACTTAATATGGTTAATCTAATCAAGGTGAATTCTATGAACAAGTGTCAGGTGTCGCAATGGGATCTCCACTTTCCCCTATTGTCGCCAACTTATACATGGAACATTTTGAGAAAAAGGCCCTTGCCTCTTATCCCTTAAAACCTGACTGGTGGAAAAGGTTTGTGGATGACACCAACATAAAATGGGCTCATGGTAAAGAAAATCTTGAAGGATTTTTTAATCACCTCAATTCCATTTCCACAGAGATTAAGTTCACAATGGAAGTTGAAGAAAATAGGAGCATTTCGTTTTTGGATGTTCTGGTCTCCTCTAGGTCTTTTATTTCTTAGTATTCTTTTATCCTGGTTAGTAATTAATACTCTAATAGAATTAGAGCTTTTAAATTAAAAATTATAAAAAATATAATTGGATATAAAATAAGTTTTTAAATAAAACTGGGTATATAATAAATTAAAGTGATATAGTAAATAAATATATCCCTTTAATTCAATTATATATTTAGATTTTATTTAGTACTTTGTTTAGTTAATTTTTTAATCTTTTATCATATTTTCTAAGACCTAAAAAAGTTTTAATTAAAAGCGTTATTAGATTATTGAGATTTTTAACCTTGTAGGAGTCCCCTTTTCCTTTATAGTTATACCTTATAAACGTAGATTATTAACCTTGATAAAATAAAATTTATGAAATTAGGACCATATTATATATATAAAATAAATTAATAAATATATAAAATTAAACTGGTCGATGCCCCTACCGTCTACTTCTACATATTCTCAATCCCTTCATTCAAGAAATGTCCTGATGATGGATCCCCATTGGGATCCGAAACGTCGACACTCGTTTTCTAGCAATGTGGATAATCCGGGAAGTTTTTTAATAAATGATCACCACATGAGTCTAAAATATAAAATTAATATTAATTGTCATTAAAATTAAGTGAGTTCTTTCTTAGTTTTGATGGATAATGATTCTTTGTTTTAAATATCTAAACCAGATTATTTATGGAAATTAAAATATCAGTTGTTATAATTTATTGAAAAACTTGATGTGAATCATAAAACGCATGTTAAATCCCCATTCCTTTAAATTGTTTTTCTCTTAATATGGATGAGATATATATTTGATTCTAATCAAGATAGGATATATTAGATTTATTTATTTTTGTTTGCATCTTAGAGTAAATTTTCATTTAAAATTAATTCATTAAATTTTATAAATCTCCTTACATAGGAATAAACACTAGTGTGGCTTGGCTGAGCCCTCAATTCAGCTTAAGAATTTCTTTCTTGCAGGCATGCAACAAAAGGGTAAGTTCAATTTCCTCTTCTTGTTGATTGTAAATTAGAAACATCACAAGTCAACAAGGAGAGTGAGGGGATAACTGGGCCCAATAGAACTAGTAAGAACTTCCAAATCAAATGAATAAGAGCTTGTTTTGGGGATTTGACTAAGTTGTCTGCTTTGATGTTGATGAGGTCATCTTTTCCCATCAATCTTTTTTGGAGCCAAAAGGAGGGCTAACATTAAGTTGTATTTTTAAATTTTTTTCTTTTAAAAGATTTATCTCTTTGAAATGGATCCTTATAAACTTAATATTAAGATTTTTTTCACTAGACTTCCACCTTCCACCACTCTATTGAAGGTAGTAAATCTTTTTTCGGAAACAAAATTTAATGGTAAGAAGAATGTTTTCGGTTATGATGATCTTATTCAATTTTGATATGCAAGATGTTTACTCACTTTGATAGGATTGGCTAAAGAATGGTGTAGATCATTACCATTTGCCTCCATACACACTTGGGATGAGTTGTCAAAAAAATTTCTTCATGTATTTGAGGACTATGATTATGAAAAGGTGTGCGATCAACTTGAAGCACTTCGTATATTTGAAGGTGAGGCTTTGGATGTCTTTCTTATTATATTTAGATTATTTTTTTGATAATTTAAATCTAAATATTTACCTCCTGAGTTTTAATTAATAGGATGGTTTAAACATTTACTTTACCTTCCTTGTATTTCTAATTATTGCAAAGAACCTGAATATGTAACATTTTCAAATCAATTCATTACTGCTAAAGAAATGATTTCTCAGGATGGCAACGTTGATCCTCTCCCAAATGAAATGACCACCAATGAACAATTTCAGGAAGAAAATAATGTCGGTAGAATAAATAATGTTGACCATGAAGGTAATTTTATCAATAAAACAAATACTTTTAATAAAATAAAAAAAATTATTCCAAATCATGCTTCTCCTAATGAAGATGAAAATAACCAAGTAGTGGAACCAAAAGGAAACATGTAGCAAGAAAATCAGCAAGAAAAAATGCAAATTGCGGAAAATAATTCTAAATTTTCTCTCGTTGAAATTAATCAATAGTCACAAATTTTAGTGTAGTCAAGCATTAATCTTCAATAAAGTGCAGTAAATCGAATAAATGATCAAAAATATGAAATTTGTATCATGAAAAATGAGAAAAATTCTCCAAGCAGAGAAATTTTCAGGTGCATGTCTTCAACTAGTCATTTCTCCCTCTATCTTGATCTTTTTAATGAAAATAGTTCATTTTATATTCGATCAACAATTAATTTGTATAAAAATGTAAATTTATAAAATAGAAGGGTTGTAAAAAATAATGAATTAACAATTACTGATCGGGAAGAGGAATTTTTAAATGATCATATCTTCAATAAACCTGAAAATTGCCATGGCACTTTTGAATTTAATCATTCTTCTTGTTCTATTGTATCTTATGACAAGGAAGAGAATGCTAATGAACATTGCGAATCCATTTATGATTATTACTTAGACATATAGGATATTGATTTAGTTTGTCCATCATTAAATCCTCTTGTTCAAAGTCAATTCATATTTGAAAATCAAGAAACCTCCATTCAAAAATTAGTCCTATAAATTCTCATTTTCAAACATTTTATCATTTTAATAATTCCATCTTTCAAGAATCCATCCCAATTTATGATTCTTATGTTGATCAATTTCTCATTCTGATTCATGATTTTGAGCCTCTTCCACTTTCGAAAGTAGATGCCAGTAATAAGTATAACTGCATTATTTTTCCTAACACTTATGAAAAGGAATTTTTTTATGAAAAATCCCAAACACCTTGTAACATTATGTGTAATATTAGTGTAAATAACCACGCAATTGTACTTTCTTGTTGGTTTATTTCTAATTTTTATTCAACTTTTATATTTCGTCCTTTTCATAGTTTTTATCGATGTTTGCATTTTCAGTACTCAAGAATTTAAGACTCATCAAGTGTATTAATGGGCCAACATGCGAGTCAATTTATAGGCCTCAACCATGACCATCAAAAGTTTCTATTTTTTCAATTTCTTTTGATGATCATGTCATATCAATTCATTTCTCCTTTTCAAATTATTTTTTTATGAGTTCTAGCACTTGAGAGTGCATCATTACAATCTAACCAACACTTTAATTTATCTGAAAATCTTCTGAAATATTCATTGAATTTATGTTTCCACTTCAATGATTCATTTGAAAAATGTTTGGAAAATTCAATTTTGAAAAATATTTTTGTTAATGCTCTTTATTTTTTATAAAGTACTAACATTTTTTCATTGGATTCGGCGTTTAAAGACATTATTTGAGGATTTCAGGTTACCTTTTTCTCTTTTAAATATTTTTCTATCATTAAGAAAGATGCATCTTGATTTTTATGTTCCTTTAGGAACATGGTTGGAAAGTTTGTCAAGAAGGGAATTTTGTAAATAAAACTATTTTTCTGAAATTATTATAGGTAAATGTACACACTAGGATTCAAATTTATTTTAATAACTCAACAATCATTTTATTGATGTTATTCATCTTTGATATGTACATTTATGTAGGAAAAAATCTTTGGGAATAGCTTCATTAAAAGTATGATTATACTTAGCTTTAGTTTGCTCTGCAAATTAGATGTAGGAATAGGATTAGTTTAAATTTAGATTATATTTATTTTCTCTTTCCTCTAATAATGCAGGTAGAAGAATAAGTGGGCAGCAAGCCTTTTAATTTTTTTGGAGAAGAATGACTCAAAATTATACTAATAAAATTCACACTAGTGGAAAATGATGAAATTAGTGACTAGGTGACTAAAAATGTTAGCCACCCAAATTATTTCAAGTGAGTTACTACTAAATTTGAGCAATTTTAAGTAAATGAACTAAAAATGACTTACTTAACGACTAATTTAGTCAGGGATAAAATATACAAGTAGATAATAAGTGACCAAACCAAAAGCGACTAAATGAAATGACTAATTTAGTCCATGACTAAAATAAATGACTAGATAATAAGTGAAAAAATTAATAATGATTAATGTAAATGAGTACTATAGTCCAAGAAATATGACCAAATAATAAGTACAAGAAGTATATGAATTAGTCATTTATGTTAGTAATTTTTAATCATGTCCCTTCATTAGAAAACTTAGTCACCACAAATTTTCCAAGGGAAATACTACAAAAAATGAACAATCTTAAGTGACCCAACTAAAAAAAACTAACATAAATGCCTAATTTAGTCGTGGGTTAAAATATATGATTAGTTAATAAGTAATACGACTAAAACAGACTGATGTGAATGAGTAATGTAAACTAAACTATGACTAGCTTCTAATAGGGTATTTTGGAGCTACCTACAACTACTTGAAGTTTATTAATAACATTATTCCCCAAAAATAATGGGCTACCTACTACTATTTGATTTTATTAGCAACATTATTCATAGAATTAGGTATATTTTCCACCTCCTTAAGGGTTAGTTGAAATTCCCCTCATGTGTAAACCTTATGTCCTCTTTCCCTATTTATATGAACATACTTGTTTAGGTAGGTCTTTTATACTCTCATGTGATGGATCATGAAGATATTTTTCAAAATAAGGTCTTTTATAATTTGTATTCATACTCTCAAGACAAAATTATCACTCTATAAACCTTCAACAACATTAGATATATAGCCTCTATATCAAGTGACCTCCTTTTTCTCAAATGAAAAAAGAAAAGAAAAACCTTAAATAACAGCATAAAATATCATAATAATTGACTAAAATGATATTATCTTCTTATAAAATACTATAATATGAAAATTAATATAAATAATTAATATTAATATTATTTAATATTATTATAAAATACTATAAAATAGTATTAATTTGTGCTAAATATATTAATTAGTTGAATATTATTTATTTCATTATTATAGTATTTCTTAAGAGATATATTAATATGAAATATGTGAGCACCAGAAATAAATACTTTATTTTTAGTACTATTAACTTATCCAAAAGCCATCAATAATATTAACTATGACTATAATAATGATAACATGTATTGCATTATTATTATAGGTTAAGTCATATATAGTCACTAAGAGTTATTAATAGGAGGCACCGTCATGATTTTATCCTGATTACTTTAATAGTTAATATATATTCCATATATACCCAATGGTGAAAAAACATTGTCTAGTAAGTGTATAACTGAACTTCACTTTTCCGAAAAGTGAGTTATAGATCGAGAACCTTAACTATACACTCAAAGGGAAACAACTTATAAACTGACATGGTAGCTTAATATTATAATAAGGTTCTAGAGTATTATTATAAGGATTTTAGACTCTACATATCCAACTAATGGGCTAAAAATATTTTAAAACTCTAATCTTGATTTAGTCTAAAATCCAAAATCGACCCATTGAAGTTTAACTTTCCGCTAACAATTGACAAATTTTTAAAAAATGGACCCATTAAAATTTAACTCCTGCTAACCATTAAAATATTTGTTAAAATCCAATGTTGGGCTATATTCTAAAATCGACCCATTAAAATTAATTTCATGCACTCCTCTTCTTCCAGAGTTAGATGATCTTCCTCTGGGTATAATCTCTTACATTCCGCTGTGGAATTCAAGCGTAACCTCTTAGATTTTGTTGTAGAATTCAGGAGGAACGTGTGTATCATGTATTATCTTCGTTCTCCAGTTGGATGAGGAATAGTCTCATAATGTTGCTTCCAGACCCTCTTCCAGGAGTCATATACCCCTGGACTTACATTACATCCATTAGTGTAAATTTGCTGCAGCAAAATAAGAAATCCTCAAGGTTTCTGGAAGAAAATTTGAGTTTATATATTGCTCCACCTACTCTTCTTCTTTAATGACTCTAGTTATCAATGACTCTATTTATCACCATATGTAGACTACATGTAGAGAGTCGAGACTCCGAATAAAAATTATCCCTCTTATTAGGTGGATACAAAAACAAACCTCACATATACATCATCTCCTGAAAATTGAATGAAAACGGAAATGGAAAGTGGTAAAGCATTAGTGGAAGTGTCAAAGGAAACCATTGTGCGGTTGCATAACAATTTCAAGAAACTTGAAAATGGATTCCAGGCATCGCTGAACAAGCAGACTGCATCAGTCCATGTGGTTGTGATCATTGCCACAACTGTAATACAGGGAGGAGCTTTTGGTGTTGTAATGGGTATTCTTACTTCAGCTATATCATCCAGTCTACTAACCCAACCAAATGGAGTTATTCCTTAATCCACGACTTCACTCAAGCAGGCATAGGTAGAGATAAAAACGCCTTGTTTTCCTTATTGGGCATAGATTGATTTCCATTTTATTTGCACATTGATGGAATGTTTGCCCTAGTTTTAATATCTATCTTGTTATGATGAATGGTGCATTCTGGTAAATTTCCTCTTAAATTAAAAGGCAAGTTTTACATCTTTATTTATAGCTTGAACTAAATTATGTTGAGATAATTCCCAATAAATTCAACTAAAACATGCTTATACAATGTTACTCCTTAAGATAGAAAAATGATTGATGAATTGTGGATTGATTCGTGTGGCTCAATATCTTATCCCAACAAGTTTGTTCCTGCATCTTGGATTTTATTGATCTCTCTGAAGAAAGCTCACTTGATTTATAACTTGACTACAACTCAACGTAACATCTCAGTTTTTCATCATTGCTAATTGATGTATCCATTTGGTTAATGGTTAGCAAAAGACTAAATTCATTGAAATAATGCAAAGGAAATACATTGAGTGAATGTGTTACAAACATATAAGGGAGAATGATGTCATTCTAAGAGAGATAAAAAAGGAAAACAAACCACGTATCCACATCATTATAAATTCCCTAAGATTGTCCCAATCAATGTTAACGTCTTCTCCACACCTCAAATATAGAAATCATGGGAGCAATTTTGTAATATTTTAACTAGCAAAGGAGAGCTTATTATTTTGTTCCTCCTGCAAGTTTGAGAAATGCATTTATCTTTATGTTATTTTTTGTGTCTCATGCATGAGATCCAAGCGAAGAGTACACTGTCATGTATGGAATTCCCTCTTTGTGGATGTTGGAAATTTGTAACATGACCCTTATCTAACTAGAGGTGGCTACTATACTAACCCAAGAGTCAAAGTGCAATTATGAGAATGGGATAAACATTGCCCCCCTTTATTTTTCTCCCATTTAGATTTTCACTTGTGATATATAAATGTAAGAATTAAACACATCCTCCATGTTGGTAGTTTGATCAATCCTAAATATTAAGACCCTGCAAATTTTAATGTGTAGAAAGCATCATTCACAAGAACAACCCTATTGGATCAATCAATGGAAGACTGGCATTAAAACATAATTCTATAATCAATGGCAGACTGGCAGTAAAACATAATTCTATAAATTTTACTCATTCATGAGTTTATATCCATACTAGATGTCATCATGCTATCATTTTCATTTCTATCCCCTAACATCCTTAGTTTGGTAATAGAAACATTGAATATATTAGTCCACATACCTATGAATGAATATGATCAAGAATATATCTTCATATGTGCTCACAACATAGGAATGGAGTGTTAACATGTTTACAGAGTGCACAACACTTGCACAATTCTCTCTCTTTGATCTTGAAGTCCAATGATCCCTGCACCATATCCTTCAAGAAAGGTACTACTCCATAATGCGTGTGACCAAATTTTATGTGAAATAACTCACAAAAACTGTCACTTTCATACACTAAAGCACCATGCTTCAATAGATCTGCTATATCATTTGATAAAATTTGTAACAAAACCCTTTCACAGATTTTAGATAAGTATTATGAATCGATATACATATATATTGAATTTCTGGATAAACTCTAGCATAAAGTACATAACCAAGATGTATAAATATGCTCCTAGAATTTGTTGTGATGCAACTTCTTTAGAAAATTTATATACATATAATTAAGCATGATATGCAGAAAGGCAAATTATCAGACTAAGAGACAGATAGGAAGTATATATTTTAGGTGTCTTCCATATTTGTGAAATAAATTTAAAACATGATTTACATGAAATATCAGTGTGGCTGCAAGGTGACATTAATGTCGTCGGGTTAATTGAAAAGGCTGCAAATTTCAAGTTTTGTAAATGTTCCCCTTGTTGTCCTAATGTCCCAAAAATTTATTAAAGGAGTTTACTATTGTTGATAAGCTCAAAGAGTATGAAGTCTATATGCATCAAGAAATGACTGTATGTATATATGAGCAAGCAAGGAGAAAGACGATGAAGAAAATGATCTCCATAATATGTAAGCTTCCAAAAGAAAATCTAACCATGCTGGAACCATATGAAAATGAGGAAAATAATAATTATACCATCAATATATGGAACATTCACACAACTATAACATGCTTACACTACATACTATCTATACATCTTTGATATGCAAATCGAATCTCAACACTAATGTATCATCATAACACTAAAGGCCATCATGGTGACTCTGGTGCTGAAAATCCATCAATCGATACAAAAGGCACACACATAAAATTTTCACTTAATCATATTTTTCTAGATATCATAGCACTAACCATTGAGTATTAGTCACCATATAGGTAATATCCTAGAAAATGGGTGTCCATAAGGTAACATATGATGACATTTGGAAGTTAAAGTACCTATTCCATCAAAATATGTATAATAAACATAACTGGAGTGTGGTAACTGACCCTCATACGTCATGAGGGTGACACAGTCCATATGGACAAAATTCCAATATGCTTAAGGATTGTAATAATAGTCCTTGAAAAGAATATTTCAAACTAAAACATACTCTGAACTTACTTCCTTCAATGCACCACAAATAAAAAAGAAGAATTGTTCGTTTTATTACCTTGGATCATACTCAACCCTAGATTCTTACATGCTTCAATTTTACAGCATATTGGGTTTCATTCCATCAATTTGTAGTAGTAATAAAAAAACTCACAGTTTTTTACCCAAAATCTTATAGTGGAATTGTTTATACAAGAATTTAAATAAAGGATAAGACATCATGTTATAAAAATGCAATTTCTACAAGAATTTCTCATAGTCCTTAGTGATAGTTCATGATGTAGCAACGTGTAAAAATGTAATAATACTTGTCAAATACCTATATGTGATAGAATAATTCCTGTATCCATTCATTATTCATATTAACACATTGAGACTTCAATACTGGTGGGTGAATTCATAATTCAAAGCTGCAAGAATCACTTGTTGTTGCAAGTTCTCTCTTGTTATTTATTTTAAAAAATCCAAATTATAACTAAAATAGTTGTTTCAATATGAGTCTACTGCATGCTTAGATATAAGAATATTAATAGATGCACAGTCATTAGAAAGAACACATTACTAGAACAAATGTAAGAGAATTTCAAAGCTTAAAATTTCACAAAACAAAGTTATATTAGGTCATAGTCAATGTTCAAAAGCTAGAAATGTACCTCTAGATAATTGTGATGCATTCTTCCTATCAAACTTAAGGATTATATTTGAGACACTAAGGGAATTTCCTCCCTAATTTCACAAGGTCTATTATAGTGCCTAATGGTCCAACCTTGTTAAGTCGACCTTGAATCTTTATGTAGAGGTACATTGGTAAATGTAGAGATTCCCACCCCCTACTATACCCAGTAGGAAACCCTGATTTTATGGTGTTTATTTTCGAGTGATCTAGAATGGTAATAGCATCAAGAGAATAACTCTCCTCCCAACCATTAACAATATTCCAACATAGCGACTTCCACCCCCTAGCTTACGACCGAACGAGGGATTCCAGCGGTATTTTTCCACCTCCACCCTGCCTATAGAGGTAATCATATACTGGGAATCCAAAGGATATCCTCCTCCACCCATCTGCCATTAAAGGAATTCTAGAGATGAAATTTCTCCACCCTTACCTGATTCAAGGATTCCTTAGATATTCTCCACCCTTCAAGGTTTCTAAAGAGTCTCTCCACCCTGAAATTTTAGCTTTATTACCTCCACCCTATGTTGGGAATCTAGAGGGTACTATATATGATTATTCAGTAAGAGAAACTAGTGTAGGCCTCCGCCCAAGACCTCCACCCATTAGATGCTGAGGGACTCCATAGTATGATCCTCCACCCTCAGTTTAGTTAAGAACCCTTGAGAACCAAGCAGTAGTTATGCTTAATGGAAGACAAAATTAAGGGTTCCAAAGTTATTTTACAATGTTATCGGATATGAGAGCTATCTCAGATATTCTCACATTTCATCTGCTAGAAGTGACTAGCCAAAAGACTGGTTGTAAGTTTTATTCCTATGGAATTTATTGCCAACCAAGAAGTAGCACACTAGGACATATAATAACCCATTCATTAATATCATTAAAGTACCATTCTACTCACAAACATTTTATAAATTTCATCATTTGTTTACATAATGTGTGTAAGAAGGCAAGACCATGCCAAAACTAATATAAACAACAAGAGTGATGCCAAGAATAGTATAAGCCATAGAAATCATAGACATTATTTCTTTTATCATTAAATACACCTTTTATTTTAATGATATGGTGAATATCAAGGGTGAATTCTAATGGGTCTAGCTCACCTCTGGTGCTTCCAACTTCCAAGACACATTGTTTTTCCTCAAGCCTTCCTGTGTGCTTTCCTTGCCTCTTTTCATCGATGCACTTGAACATTTCCATTAATTACTTCTTTCCACTCTATTTACACTGTGCTCCCATATCTCTTCTTCTTGATTTCCCCCACCCAAAAAAAACCAGTCATCATCTATTAAGCCACTATATGTATTATTGAATCCATCCCCTGAAAAATACCAGGGACAGCCTCTGTTCATCCAACATAACCACTCCCTTCCATGTAGGTAAATTTCATTCTCCATATCATGAGGGGAGGCACCTTGGTTTGTTTCACCTTGCTAGCCCAAGATATTTTTCAACCCATCATATACTACCTAATTAATGTTTAGTTTCATATTATTTAAGGTTGTTGGCCTTGTCACTACCCAGAGTCTTGTTGGCCATTGGTCTTGTGCCACTTCATTCTTGTCCCTTTGCATGCCGCCTGTTAGCCTCTTTTGGTCCATGACAACCACAAGTCCTCCAAGCAATAATCCCCCTTAGACCATGGAATATGTGTTGCATGACCTAGTTCTCTCTTTTTTTTTTGGTCAAATATTTACATTATTAAAAATCCATGAAGGAAATAGAGGGGGGATGTCACAAAATTAATGCTACAGTGATACTTGCACTGCTAAGTTGCTGCATGAAGCTACAACCTTATACTAGAACCATTCTTGCATTCTTTCTTTTCCAAGTTATTACTTTGTAATCATGAAATAAATGGTTCCTTGTCACTTGAGCAAAGGCATTATATTTTCATTGCAATTATCATTGAAATATTCAGTTCTAGAACTACATTTATTTGAAAAGAGTATGTGTGTATATTATTCAAGGAAAATTTCCAAAACAGTGCTACCACCATTAACGTGGAACACCAGACTCTTGAGATCAGCATTAATCAGCCAAATTTTTTTATACGAGCCATGTGCTTGAGGGCACCAATTGAGGGGGTCATAATGGTAATAATGATGTTTAAAATTGAATTTTCAACTATGGTGTGATGTCTTAGAAACTAGAACATTATTTGTTAGCCCAAATTTGATTTTGAAAATGGGCATTTTATGCTTAGAGATTCCAAGTGATACAATTGTGAATTTAGTGGAATGGGTGAGTTTTTCCTCTCCCCTAGCCAATTTCAATGTTTCTATTGGTAGCTTGTGCCTCCTACCTTATTCACAAATCTAAAACAAAGCTATTTACTTATACCTGTTGGTGAATTTCAATTAGAGAAGTTTGACCCTAGCATGACTTGACTACAGAGACACCAAAATGTAATCCTATAGTGAACATCCATTTCGATGAGGTAAATGGACATGAGCTTGCCACTTACAGATCATGTTAATGTTATGCCATACAAAAAAAAGAAAATGTTGAATGTCAGATTCATCTCTCAAACTATAGCAGGTATTAGTTGAACCATGGGATAATCAAATGATATTTCCAAAAGTAATTGTAGGAGTCTTCTAGAATAATTTCCTCATTTTTCGATTTTAACAACAATGCTTATGGGGCAATTAGATTTTTGGATTGAGCTACCTTCTCTCTCCTTCTTGAGTTACCTTCCCTCTCCTTCATTTTTCCAAACCCATTGATTAGCCTTTTTATTTCCTTGATTAGCTTGTTTAACAAGATTCTTTGATAATCATGAAATAATGATGATACCACCCTTTAATGATGATAAATTTATCACTTCATTGGTGCTGAGATTTTCTTTTACAAATTATTTTTACTTTTATTAGCGTAAAGTATGCAAGAAACTTAGGAGTGGCTATATAAGGGAAGGTAGAGCTCTGCTATATAAGAGAAGGTAGAGCTCAAGTTATAATTTTCTTGTGATTATATTTGCATTGCTTTCCATTCTTTTACATTTTAACATTTGGCTTATGTTTTTTCATTTTTTTAAAGGTGCATCAACCTTAGGCACTTCTAGCCCCTTCTTCTCATAACATGAAGTAGACAAGGAACTAGTAGAAGTCACTAACAACAACCAATCAAAATATATGCAAACGAGTAAGGGAATGATAGAAAGTGTGAAGTATGAATAACATGGGAAAGATACCCGAATCAAAGCCTCTTATTTCTGACCCTCCTACACAATGAAAGAAAAACCCTAAGGGAGGTCACATTGGACTAGAAGAAAATGATAACTAGAAATAAAAAATGACAGAACGAGTATACATTCCAAGCATCAAATTTTATTATCCAGTCTCACACACGATCCATACTAGAATGCCAAAAACATTAAATGAAAGAATTCATATGAAAAATTGGTTAATGTACCTCATATAATACATGATCCCACCTTAATCGGAAGAATAGGCTAGTCAAGTGAGCAAGTTAAACAAATTATGGGCATGAGGAATTTGAGGCTACTAACTCTACATCATAATGAGGCAACTAGCTAAAAATATGCATCTTAGGATAAAAAATCACCTAGGGTTGCCCATGTGTATGGGTGGGTTACCCAGTAGACTTGTAGCCTTGTAGTAGGCCGCTGGCCCCATAGATTATATCATTGTTTTTGTACTTTATAGGCCATTTAGAGCCTCATTTCCTATGTTTTTTTTAAATGATATGTATTGCACTCGGTGAATTTTTTATGTATTCACCTTTACATGGTATATACGTGATCAAACTTTGCATGTTTTGTCTCTATTAGTTTGAAATCATGGTTTTAAATCTTAAAAATAATTTATTTTCATTAAAAATTAATTATTTCATGTATTTTTTTAAAAATCGGTTCACTGAGATCTGGACAGTACCGGTTTGAAACTTGTTTTATTAGGTGGACCAATCTAGTCAACGGTTCCAATTTTTAAAACTATGCTTGAAACAGATGGGTTTCCAAAAGCGTGATGCAAATCTAAGCCTATTCTTTATCACACTTGGTGATGATCCACTCAATTTGGTTATGTACGTGGATGGCTTGTTTATTATAGGAGAGGATAGACTCATCCAGTACTACAAGAATGACCTTGCTTCAAATTTTCACATGACTGGTATGGGATTGATGCATTAATTTTTGGGGTTGGAGGTTTGGAAGGAGGATGTGCATATCTTCATGGGCCAGGGTATATATGCAACAGACATACTGAGGATATTTCATATGGAGTATTGCAGGCCTATGGCTACTCATATGATCACCAATTGGAAGAATTTTCATGCTTCATATTCCAAGTTGGTGAACCCCACATTGTGTTGCCAGATGATTAGTTTGTTGACATATCTGGACAACACTAGATGATATATCTATTTAGTAGTCAGCACATTGAGCAAGTTTATGATGGAGCCCTTGAATCCTTGATTTGTGTTCTATATTGGGTTGTATAATCCATATCTTCATGATGGACAAGGGTTCAAAACTATAAGAGGAAAAGAAGCTGAGAAGGGTTGTGCTAACAACAGTGGTAAGTCCTATGAATTTGAAATAAAATGATAATGGGAGTTTAAAGGAAAAAATCATATCGATCTGGTGAATCTAGATATGCATCTAATCAAGTTATGAATGAAATCAAAAACCCTAAATCCAAAGGAAGAGTAGGAAATTGACAAAAAAAAACTAGATATCAGGAGTATTATCGCCAATCTCACATAGAGTGCCCTAGCATCAAGGTAATTGATATTCACATCCATTTTCCTAATGAAAAATTTCCATCCTCATCAAAATTGGTTTCTTATTTCTTTATATAGAGTCCTTGGTAAATAAATTTCTATGTTCACTAAAGATATCATCATAGGGAAAATCACTCCCTCAACACACCTATCTCCAGAGCTAGAGCCTCAAAGTTAGTCTCAAATTCTTTAGTTGTCACAAAAATTGTAAGTTTATTGCATGTTGTTCTTTGCATTTGGACTCTGGAGATTTGGAAGACAAGGCCTTAGAACTAAATGGAATATAAATGAGATAATATACACACTATTGCAAGAAATTTCACAGATTGTATTTGGGGTAATAAATTCGACATGAGAAGAAATTAAAAGCTACAACACATCCAAAGTCTCTATATATCTGGTGGCTTATGAATTTCATTATGAATACAATATTCTTGATCTCTGCAATCATTAGGTTCACATCCACAACTCCTAATCCATATAGTATTCTCCCTCTTGATGACCTTTTTGAATTGATAATGTTCCCTACCCATGGATTTTTTCTTGCATTACACCTCAAAGGGACTACATGAATCACCATTGTTGAAAAAAAAAAATTAAGCGAGCCTCTTCTGGATGGTAGCACTCTGAATCTTGGCAGTGAGAAAAAATTAATAACCCCTTATGCTACAATAGGTATTTTGTCAAGTGATACATGGTGATGGTTGAACCTGTATTTAACAAAGGTTACAAATTTTTTTGCAATCGATAGATGTTCCTGCACTGATACCTGGTGATAGCATTGAAAATATGTTTGAAATTTTTAAATTAAACTGCTCTAATGATAGTGGAACACCAAAACCCTGTACACCTTACATTACTTCGATGCTTTTGGCCAAATCGTGTACTTAATACATCCCTTGACATTTCAAAACTTTGTGATGTATATTGGCCCAGATTTTATAAAAAAAATTGTTGATTTTATATCTGGAGATCAGAGCTTTCCTTATGAAGGTTATGTGTTTGTATTGATACTATTTTCAGCAAAATCCATTGAGGTTATTTGTTCCCATTAGTATAAATCTCAATTTCAAAAGACGAGCATGTTGATAAGGTCTACTATGATCACAACTTTATACATAAAGGGTTTAAGATTGTCAAGCTCCGCTAGGAAAGCTCATGGTGTTGGACAGATTGTAAATTACATAGTTGTTTATTCTCAACAACTTTCAAATACGATGTTGTAGCTTCATTACATCTAGATGATGCCTCTTCAATTTGGGTTTTCTTTATCAATATTTTTTTGGGTTTTGGTAATTTCTATGTTGTCTGGTTTTGTTTGCATGGCATTGATAATGGACATTGTAACTTGGGTATCCAAGAGAAATAGGAGATATCAGTTCCAATTAATGAAAATTTGTGATCTTCATATGAATTCAACTAATGTAACTATGCCTTCCAATATTGTTACAGGAGACCTTTCTCAACAAAATCGTTGATTGTTGTGGTGTCACTTTACAATAACTAATTTTTCTTTTTTTGTGGACCGACTCATACTAATACTTGTGTCCCCTCTTAACAAATGTCTTTTGGTACACTGATTATGTTGGGCTAAAATTTGGCTAACCTCTTTGATGGACCCAATGGTCCCATGAAAAACACACGTAGCATGTCAGCCATGAGGAAGTACAGAAAATAGTTGAGTCTTTCACCTAGTCAATTGGAAAAATGAAAACCAATGTCTTCCCTCACATTTCACATATCCCCCATTTTCAAACAATGGCCCTTGTTTAGAAGAATTTCCATACAATGGTAGTTGATTATTTATCTAATGGTTGCTTTGGAACCTTTGAGCATGTAGGAATTTCCATTCTCTTGAAAAATCATGTATAATTCCAAGAAATCCATGGTGATAGGTCCTAGTGTTCTTACACATTCATCACCCAAAGAAATATCATAGCCACCCATTTCAATCGAAAACATGTGGCTTCCTTTTGAGGGAAGACATACATGTTTCCATTTTTCTAATTTAAGGAAAAATTCCTTGTAAGCAAGGAGGAAGAGGTGAGAATAATACTTGGTGACAAGTGGCAAGTGGGAATGTATCATGGTGTATTTGTAAACATCTAATTGCAACTCTCCTGTTTAGGAGAAAAACAACCACCAATGACCCCATTGATTTCTCCATCAATTGACTCCATCATATTTTGGATTTTATGTACTACAATATATCTGCATTTGTGGGATTCCTCTTTTGTAGTCTTCCTTTTATTTTTAAAATGCCACTTATATTACTTACACATGTTATCATCATTTATTTTCTTAAGTCTCATCATCTTTGTTTGTAAGAACATATAAGATATTGGGAAAATATTGTCATCTTTTAGTAATAGTTAGATCTATTGTCAACTGATTAGCACAAGCTAATGTCCATCTTTGACCCATCCAAGATAATGTGAGTTGGGATGTGTTTAGGTTGGTAATATAAGTTCCTTTTCCAATTGAAGAAAGAAAAGGTTATTTTGGTTGCCATTATCAATGACTACATATGCTAGTTTGTGCTTGATTTGACAGTTCTATGTACAAAGAGCTTCCTTGTTGTTGGCAAGGCTATCTTTGGGCATTAGCATCAAGTGTGGGTCAATGTAGCTAGTATTGTTGACATAAACATCCAAGTGTCCAATCTCTCAATAATTCTTATAAAGGAAGTATTTTTCCTTTTGGGGCTCTTTTGGGCTAGATGTTTAACATTCCTCATTGGAATGGGCAAGCTTCCTATGATAAGTGTCATATTTCTTCTTCCCACAATGGGTAGAGGATATGAAATTGGTTTTTCCTTTGTTATACCCAATATTGTTGGGCTGAAATTAGTAGAAATAAAATGAGGGCGAAATTCCCTTCATCTAAAAAAATTGAATGGTATTATGTAACTTGGCTTGAATCTTGGAAGAAATTTGCATAAAATGCCCTGAGGAGGAAATAGAAGAAACTCTAAATTATTTATAATACTAGGGAACAACTAAAAAAATATTTTTGTGTAGAGGATATACTTTGGGCCCTTTGAGACTCTACCTTGAGTTGGGAGAGATATCCATATCTGGATCTCCATTGCTATAAATATCTAGTCTCCTTGGGTCATTATGGTCGAAAGAAATATTAATACTTTAGTTTCAATGTTTCTAGATCAAACATAGGAACATTTGTATGTTGATCATTAGCATCAGTGTTGCAGACAGGGGGTTTTTTTGTATGGGAAATTAAAGATACACAAATATAATTTGTAGTTAGGAGAACAACCTCCTTTGAATATCAATTATCATAACTATGAAAAATAAGATAAAAAACAGGAAATGATTATGCTCACTGTGTAAATAAATTATGGGTTTGCATAAGTCCTCCTGTATGCCTGGATATTGGTTAGTTCTTCCAATAAGACAAGATTATTCATATTCGATAAGGATGCCTTCAACAAATGGAATTGAACTTTCTGCCTTTCTCTCATATGGTTCACAAAACGAATTGATGATATGAACAACCTTTTTTTCTTCCTCATTAGATTCCATGTCATATGTAGGATGATTGTCAAAGAAAAAAATAGGATCTTTCATTGTTCTATTCAAACTTAATAGGTAATGTTGATTGGATATGCACACCATTATCGGTGTGAAATTTTCTACCATATTCAAAATCACATATAAGAGTGTTGGTCTCTTGAACCTTAGGGGATATTTAATATTTCCCTCCATTAATGAGTGTCTTATTACTCTCATTCTCAAAGAAACTAGAACTATAATCCAGTCTATATTATCTCCATCTGCACTCAGGATTTTGTCACATGTTGGTTGAATTTCAATTTTCTAATGTATAAAAAAGGCATGGCATGGTACCCCTGTCATCATGTGCTAAGTCTTCTGGGTGATTGCAATATTGTAGAAATTTTTAATTAAAAATCTTCCGATAAATCACATAATAAATTTAAGAACTGACATGTTTTGAACTACCAACTGTAGTTCATGATCAGGATAATGAATATTAGATGATCAGACCTACATATTTATACCAAGAAGAGAGAAGCAACGATCAAAACCCAAGAAAAAATTAAAAAGTTAAAAACAGTCGAAAATAATATTAAAAATATAAAAATATAAAATAAAATTCTCCCAACCCTAATCTTATTTTTAATCATATTTTTATATTTTTAATCTTATTTTTTACTGTTTTTAACTTTTTAATTTTTTCTTGGGTTTTGACCGTTGCTTCTCTCTTCTTGGTATAAATATGTAGGTCTGATCAGCCAATCTTCATTATCCTGATGATGAACTATAGTTGGTAGTTCGAAACGCGTCAGTTCCTAAATTTCTTATGTGATTTCCCGTAAGATTTTTAATTAAATTGTTATGGATCACAGAAGCTTGCACTCTCAATTGTAGAAAGTTTTTTCCTAGCCTCCTGTTGATTTTCCTCCTCTGCATTCAAGACCTTTTCTCACACTATCAATCATTTGGAAAGATGGATTTTTTTCAAGGGGGAATCAAATGAAGAGAAATTTAGCATATCCCTATCCAAGTGTAGAAATCCAGCTGAGCAGGCCAAAAAACTTCTAGGAAAATGTTCTTTGTCTTCTTCAACAGGGTGGTCATTAACACTGCCTCAAAATGAGTAATGGCTAGAATAAAGCATCCCACTATTTACACTTCATAACCTGTCTTAGGAATTAACCTCTCTTTATCTCTACCACACTCATCATCGGCATCAAAACGCAGCTTGGGTGTTATATTTATGTTTTTTTGAAACTCATAATGCAATTTTGAGTTGCCAAATGTGTTTCCATGAATTCCCATAGCTTAATTACCTTCACTTAGCCTTCTACATGATATGTTTCTATACATGTTAATGAGGATGTCCTATTATTGTATACTTCTTTGCTTCATTTTACCCTACATTTAGTTTTGGCATTTTCTAGGAGTTGCATTTGCACTCCCACATTTTACTTCTATTAGTTGTATATTTTAGTCTCGTTGACCTATTTATTATCATTCGTTGGATATATAAAAATATCTTATTGTATCTTTTCTCACTTTCTGCTGATCAAAATACATATCTCTAACCTGAGAAGCGTGTTAAAGTTTCAATGCATCTCCAAATAGATTATGATTATATGTGTTTAGGGCTTCATCATATCCGTTGCATGAATGTTTGTCTATTCAAAAGCAAGAAAAATGTTGTACATCCATATCATCATAATCTGAGCACTATAGGTCGTTTATACACTGGCGAAAAAATGGAAACCAGGGCATTTATCATCAAAGGCTTCTAAATATATGTTGTGGTATTTATGGCAATCATTTTTTACTTGAATTTTCTCTAAAATCTGAAATAGATGCCTCATCATTGAAAAAGATCCATATTTTTGTAGATTTAGATTTCTCACTATCTACAGTAATTTTGGGGTTAGAAGCTAATGTTTGATATTCTTGTGAATCTGGGATGTCTTATTTCGTATACCCCCATTCCGCTGCTATGTCTAGTTCCAACAATCCTTTGGATAGAATTATGTTGAAAGGATATCGGTGAGGTTTCAATAGCACATATTTCAAATGGAACTATGTCTGCAAATACTATTATAGGAGACCTAGCTCAACAAAATCCTTGTGCAACATTGATTGTTGTGGTGTGACTTTACAATAACTAATTTTTCCTTTTCTTTGAACCACCTCATACCATTACTTGTAGCCCCTCTTAAAAAATATGTTTTGGTACACTGATTATGTTGGGCTAAAATTTGGCTAACCTCTTTGATGGACCCAATGGTCCCATGAAAAACACCCGTAGCATGTCAACGATGATGAAGTACAGAAAATAGTTGATTCTTTCACCTATTCAATTAGAAAAATGGAAACCAATATGTCTTCCCACCACTTTCCACTTGCCATTGCTCTTCCTTATACTCCATAGTCTAATGACTTATATGGAGGGATTTCAGACTGCCAGCAAAACTCTTTCAAGAGTGAAACTTGCATTGCAGAAAAAATCTTAAATGATGGTTAAGGAATGTGCCACTTTAAGACAATAAATTTTACTAGTGCATACCAATCCATAACAATTCCAAGCACATCTTATATTAAGGTATGCAGTGAGAAACACTTTCTTCCTCTACCTCCAAAATTGCCAACAACCACACCTTTGAGGAAAATAAAAGTATATATTTTGGGAGTTGCAGTAAATGTTATGGTTACTCTATTTTCCCTTGTAATCATGGAGGCAATATTTTGGTAGTTTTTCTGCAAAAATAATCCTAGGTTTGGAGGATTGTCGGCTCAATACACACTTTTAGAGTAAGTTTCTAGAGCTCCAATTTATTTTTGTTACAAACATATTTAGCAATCAACAAGGAATTTTAAAGAGAAGGTAGGTTCAGGTGGCTTTGGGACAATATATAAGGGTACATTTCATAACAGGAGCTTGTTAGAGTTAAGAAGCTGGAAGGAATTGAGCAAGGGGACAATCAATTTGACATGGAAGTAGCAACAATAAGAAGCACTCATCCCCTAACCCTGGTTAGGCTAATTGGGTTTTTCTCAGAGAGACGACATAGGTTGTTCATATATGAATTCATGAAAAATACTTCTTTGGATACTTTTCTTTCTGAATCTTCAGATCAAGCCAAGTTTAAATTGGTAGACACGACTCAATATAGCTCTTGGCACTGCAAGAGGAATTTCCTATTTTCCTAAAGAATGTAGGGATTTCATAATTCATTGTGATATTAAACCATAGAACATACTTCTTCATTATAATTTGAAAGCCAATGTCTCTATATTTCGGTTTGAAAAGCTCATTAATACAAGGGACCTTCGAAACCATACGTTGATTGATTTTCGAGGGACTAGAGGGTACTTGGCTCTAGAGTGGCTTGGTAATTTCCCAGTTACTTCCAAATCTGATGTTTTCATTTATGTTATGGTTTTACTAGAGATCATAAGTGGTATAAGGAACTTTGATGTCACTACCTCCTCAGGGAAGAGGAAATTCTCCACATGGGCATATAAGGAATTTGAAAAGGAAAATATTTATAACATTGTAGATAAGTGGCTTGGTGATCACATAAATATGGATGAGGTAGAGAGGAAATTCAAGTTAGTTTTTAGTGCATACAAGAGAAACCTTCTCAGTGATATTCCATGGAGGAGGTTGTGAAGATGCTAGAGAAGTTTTTACTTGTTTAAAAACCACCCAATCTAAGATATTTTGAAGGAATTTAAAGAAGTTCTAGAATCGAAATTAGTGTTAGTGCCAGTGGTAGCATGATCTCAGTGTTTGCATCTTTTTCTCCTCCAACATCTTCCTTCTCTTCTCAGATGTCTTCTTGTCCCCAAATTCAGGACATATCATGTAAATTGCATTTTCTTTAGGATTTTTTCCATCTTCACACAACAATATACTTGTTGAGCATGTTAAACCCCTCCCCCCAACCCTCCAAAACTAAGTAGTTTCTATTGCAATTTAGAAGGGTACTAGGTTTTCTTTCTATATCCTGAAAACATTCTCAATTCAGTGTTTTTATCTTCTAATTTTTGTGTCTAGTTTCAAATTTCATTGTATCAATGGACCTCAATGAATATGAGACCTAGATTCTGAAAGTTTTGCTACCTCATGGATTTCAGGACTACATAAAAGGTAACCAATGTATGAAATTTCAAACTCAAAATAAGGGTGTGTTATATCATTTTTTTTGTTATAATTTATTATTCCTTTTTCTTGCAAATATGGTCTAGTTGATTAATTTTTTTATATTTATAGTATAAAAAATGTAGGGTGGTATGGCAGCAGCAACTAGTGTTAGAACATAAGCTATATGTGGACATATGGTGAGATGCTAAAAGTAATTTAAAAACCTAAACTAATTTTATTTCTTGAAGAGAAGAGTTATAAAGGACTATGCCACAAAAACAACCTAAGTAGGATCACCATCATCATTATTATCATCTTTCTGACCCAAACCATGGTTGCAAGCAGGGAATTTTTTCTGTTCTTAATTTTCTCATGTGGGATTTGATTTAGGCAATAGTGGAATGCTTGTCCATGATGGAAGGATGCTTGGTTTTTTCTATGGCCTTTGTTATCTTAATTTATCCTTCTTTTACTCCTAGACCTCCTCCTTCCATCAAAATATGGTTGATCTTATGGTGGTATGCTAATAATGTATAGATAATTACCCAAATGAATTATAGGCTCATGAAATGGTTAAGTTCTCTTTGAAAAGATTTTTCTTCCTTTTAATTTGTGCATCAAAATTGGAAGTTATAATATGGCTGACAATGTAAGATAAAACGAAATTGGTGATGAATTTAGTGAAAACAAATTATTATTTATAAAAAATGATACTTATTCTTCAAGGATTTTCCCGTCTCTTTTAAAATTGGCATACCAACCACCCAAAACACCAAGTAGCTCTTAGAGTCAATTGAATTAGTATTTGATAGTAGAGCCAAAGAATTCAATGATCCAATCCCATAAAATAATTTCCCGGGCACCACAAATAAATTTTTTTATGTATTTCTTCCTGCCACAACACGAGCAGAGGTATTCCCAACTTAGAGAAGTATGGTATGGTTTTCATACTTTGTTATAGCAAGGGACAATATAAAAATGCATATTTTAGGCTGAAGTAGAGATTTCCAAAACCATTCAGATCTCACTTGCTACATAGATGTAAAGTTGATAATCTTCAAAACTTTTCAAGTATGGCAATGACATATTGGTTTAGAAGTGTAGCAGTAGATTCCAAGGATTATCTTTCTTCTAGATAGGATACATGCTATATTTGGTCTCTATATAGAATTTTCATAGAACAATGCTTAACTTGTGGAGATGACTATCCTTGAAACATGGCTAACAATGCACAGTTAATACGATTGAAAATTATTTTATGCTCAATGTATTCTAGTCATATTGTAAATGTTAGGATTGTGAAGCATCTCAATAATTCAAGTTCCTTTCCCAAGATAATTTTTTTCACTAAGCGATCAACGTTTCCCTAGAGGCTTCCTGTCTACAAAAAAATATATTTCTAAAGAGAGTGGTGGTTGAAAAATAATATGTTTTCAAGCCTTTACAAGTAAGTTAATGTATATACACACATCACAACATGGAGTAAGAGATGAAGATATTCATTTTATATTTTCCAAGAATTTGATAATCCAGTGGATACATACTGCAACACCTCATTAATGATAAAAACAAATCTAAATTGGTTATATATTTTTTGGAACAAAAATATACTCCAGTTTTAACTTGACTATATGGAAACCCTTTTCCTTTTCTCAAATCCCCAAAGGAAAGCATTGTGAACTTGAACCCATTATAACCTGCCTTATAGGGCATTGAGCAAGAGGAACCAAAGAGGCTACCTATTTGGTATTTGTGATGGAGGTGCCACAAAGGTACTAAACGAATCCAACAACTTAAAGACTTGCAAATATACAGTGCACAACACAACACAATGATACTGCTACGAATGCAACTTGATAGAATATGATGCCAACTAGATACATGGGACCTACAGAGTGCCTCTCAAAATGTCTAGAAAAGTGGGGAAATAAAGGACATGAATGTATCATCCCTTGTACACGCATAATTCAAATACTTTCCATAAATGTCAATAATATCCTAGCTTCCTATGTCATGATAGAATGACACTTAAATTACTGGACTCTTGCTTCTAGAAAAAATAAACAGTAAGAACTACAATCAAAAGCAGGTATTACTACTAACTTTTTTTAGCCAACCATACTTATAGAGTTATATCAGCTTCGATGGAAAGGCTCAATAGTTGTCTTCATTGAATTCAATACAATATTTTCTTGTAGACCTTGTAATTGTTTCTTCATGCTCATAAAAAAAAAGTAATTTCCTTCTTACACTACTAGATGTATAACCATGTTTCCTTTACCACAAAATACCTCAATGGGGATCTAACAAAATATGTTTACAAAATTCTGTTACCTCTATGTGCAGGCTTAGGTACTTTTACCTCCACAAGACTTTAAAATTTTGATGAAATTCCTTCGAGTCTGCAAACCTGCCATGAGCTCCTCTGAGCAATCAAAAAATTGCATCTGAGCTTTAAGAAGGATTTATGGCCAATATTCACTTAAACTTTCTATACATGTAATTTTTTTCTATTGATTCACTTTCTGGAAGTTGCCATATAATTTCAATATTAGCTGATTGGAACTAATCTTCACTTTTGCATTATATCTAAGTGTGTGATTTAGAGGGTTTATGATAAAAAAAAAAGGGTGATGGATGTGAATTAGATTGAAGTGAGTGATTTAAAATCACCAAGATATTGAAAGAAAAAACATGCATTCAACATGCCCTGGTGGATCACATGTCAGGTGTGGTAAATTGTTTCTCAAAACATTAGTATTACAACAATAAGTTTTTGGTAACTTTTATAATATAGTTATGGATTTATTGTTATTGCATGACAAATTTGTGACATAATGACCAATCACGTTGAAACATCATCTAAAAAGTGAACATGTAATCAAGTCCCATGTGATTTTTTCCTTATCCTCCATAGTCTAATGACTTCTAGGGAGGGGTTTCAGACTGCCAGCAAAAGTCTCTCAAGAGTGAAATTTGCATTGCAGAAACAATCTTAAATGATGGTTCAAGAATGTTCCACTTTAAGACAACAAATTTTAATAGTGCATACCAATCCATAACTATTCCAAGCACATCTTATATTAAGGTTTGTGGTGAGCAATGCTTTCTTCCTCTACCTACGACAATGCAAGTAACCACACCTTCGAGGATAGTCAAAGTATCTGTTGTTGGAGTTGCAATAGCCGTTATGGTTACTATGCTTGCCCTTGTAGGAATGGAGGCAAGATTTTGGTGGTTTTTCTGCAGAAACAATCCTAGATTTGGAGGATTGTTGGCTCAATACACACTTTTACAGTATGCTTATACAGACTTTGGAGGATTGTTGGCTCAACAACCAACAAGGATTTTAAAGAGAAGGTAATTTCAGGTGGCTTTGGGACAGTATATAAGGATACATTTCATAATAGAATCTTGGTTGGAGTTAATAATATAGAAGGAATCGAGAAAGGGGACAATCAATTTCGCATGGAAGTAGCAACAATAAGCATCACTCATCACCTAAACCCGGTTAGGATAATTGAGTTTTTCTCAGAGGGGAGGCATAGGTTTTTGGTATATTAATTCATGAAAAATACTTCTTTTGATACTTTTCTTTTTGAATTTTCAGAACAAGCCATTAATTTAGATTGGCAGACACGACTAAATATAGCTCTTGGCACTGCAAGAGGAATTTATTATTTGCCTGAAGAGTGTAGGGATTGCATAATTCATTGTGATATTAAACCATAGAACATACTTTTACATGATAATTTGAATTCCAATGTCTCTGATTTTGGGCTTTCAAAACTTATTAATTCAAGGGATCATCGAAACCATACATTGAATATTGTTCGAGGGACTAGAGGGTACTTGGCTCCATAGTGGCTTGCTAATTTTCTAGTTACTTCCAAATCTAATGTTTTCAGTTTGGTATGGTTTCACTGGAAATCATAAGTGGTAGAAGGAACTTTGATGTCTCTCTGAGAGAAGAGTAAATTCTCTACATGGGCATGTGAGGAATTTGAAAAGGGAAAAATTTTGAACATTATAAATATGTGGCTTGGTGAGCACATAAATATGGATGAGGTGTAAAGGTAATTCAAGTTAGTTTTTTGTGCATCCAAGTGAAAAATTCTAAGTGACCTTCTAAGGGGAAGGTTGTGAAGATGCTAGAGGGGCTTTTACCTGTTTAAAAACCACCCACTCTAAGATATTTTTAAGGACTTCAAATAAATTCTAGTATCTATGTCAGTGTTAGTTCCAATGGTATCACAATCTTAGTGTTTGCAACTTCTGCTCCTCCAACATCTTCCTCCTCTCCTTAGGTCTCTTCCTGTCCCCAACTTTAGGACATATCATGTAAATGGAATTTTCCTCAGGAAATTTTCCATCTTTAGACAAAAATATACATGTTTGGCATGTCAAACCCCTTCCCCCAACCCCCCAAAACTAGGTAGTTTCTATTGCAATTTAGAAGGGTACTAATTTTTCTTTATATATCCTAAATACGCTCTCAATTCAGTGTTTTTATCATCTAATTTTTGTGTCTAGTTGCAAATGTCATTGTATCAATGGACCTAAATGAAGACAAGACCTAGATTCTGAAAACTTTGTTGCCTTATGGATTTCAGGACTCCATAAAAGGTAACCAATATATGAAATTTGAAACTCAAAAGAAGGGTGTGTTCTATGTATTTTATTGTTATAATTTATTATAATTTTTTCTTGCAAATATGATCTAGTTGATTATTATTTTTTATTTATATAGTATAAAAAACGTAGGGTGGTATGGAAGCAGCAACTACTGTTAGAACAGAAGCTATGGAGGACATATGGTGATATGCTAACATTAATTTAAAAACCTAAACCAATTTTCTATCTTGAAAAGAAAAGTTATAAAGGACTATGCCACAACAGTAACCTTAGTATGATCATCATCATCATTATTATCATCTTTCTGACCCAAACCATGGTTGGAAGCAGGGACTTTTTTCTGTTCTTAATTTTCTTGTGTGGGAATTGAGTTAGGCAACAGTGGAATGATTATACATGATGGAAGGATGGTTTGGTATTTATGTGTCCTCTATTATCTTTCTTTATCCTTCTTTTACTCCTAGACCTCCTCCTTCCATAAAAATATGCTTGATCTTATGGTAGTATGATAATAATGTATAGAGAATTACCCTAATGAATTATAGGCTCATGAAATGGTCAAGTTCCCTTTGAATATATTTTGCCTTGTTTTAATTTGTGCATCAAAATTGGAAATTATAACATGGCTCACAATGTAATATAACATGAAATTGGTGATGAATTTAGTGAAAAAAAATTATTATTTATAAAAAAATGATACTTATGGTTCAAGGATTTTCCCGTCTCTTTTAAAATTTGCATACCAACTGCCCTAATTCCCAAGTAGTTCTTAGAACCAATTGAATTAATATTTGATAGTAGAGATAGAAACTTCAAGGATCCAATCCCATAAAATAATTGTTTGGGCACCACAAATAAAATGTGTTCTTGATATCTTCTTTCCACAACACGAGCAGAGGTAGTCCCATCTTAAAGAAGTATGGTATGTTTTTCATACTTTTTTTTATAGCAAAGGCCAAGATAAAAAGGCATATTTTAGGTTGAAGTAGAGCTTGCCACAACCATTCAGATCTCACTTGCTACATAAATGTAGTGTTGGAAATCTTCAAAACGTTTCAAGTCTGTTAGTGATGTATTGGTTTAGAAGTGTAGTAGTAGCTTCCAAGGAGTATCTTTCTGCTAGCTAGGATACATGCTAGACTTGTTCTCTATACAAAATTTTGATAGAACAATGCTTAGCTTATGGATATGTTTATCCTTGAAACTTGACTAGCAATGCACTATTAATATTAGAGAGATTGAAATTTATTTTATGCTCAATATATTCTAGTCATATTCTAAATCGTAGGATTTTCGAGACTGGCAATAATTCAATTTCCGTTCCCAAGATACATTTTGGCACCAAGTGATCAACTTTTCCCCATATTCTTCATGTATAGGAAAACATAGATTTATAAAGAGAGTGGTGGTTGAAAAATAGTATTGTTTCAATACTTTACATGTAATTTGAGGTATATACACACATCACAACATGGAGTAAGAGATGAAGATATTCATTTAATATTTTCCAAGAATTTGATAATCCAATGGATACATACTGCAAGGTCTTGTTAATGATAAAAACAAAGCTAAAGTGGTTAGACATTTTTGGGAAGAGACATACACTCGAGTTTTAACTTGACTATATGGAAACCTTGTTCCTTTTCTCAAATCTCCAAAGGAAAACATTGTGAACTTGAGCCCATTATAAACTTCATTATAGGGCATTGAGCAAGACGAACCAAAGAGACTACCTATTTTTTATTTGTGATGGAGGTGCCACAAATGTACTAAATAAATCCAAAAACTTAAAGGCTTGCAAATATAAAGTGCACAACACAACAAAACGATAGTGCTAAGATACGACTTGATACAATATGATGCCAACTAGAAACATGGGACCTACATAGTGCCTCTCAGAATGTCTAGAAAAGTGAGGAATGAAATGACATAAATTAAGCATCCCTTTTACAAAGAGAATTCAAAGACTTTCCATAATTGTCAATAATATCCTAGCCTCCTATGTCATGACAGAATGATACTTAAAGTACTGGATTCTTGATTCTTGAAAAATAAACAGTAAGCACTACAATCAAAAGTAGGTATTACTACTAATAGTTTTCTTTCAACCATACTTATAGATTTATATCAGCTTCAATGGACAAGCTCGATAGTTGTCTTCATTGAATTCAATACGATCTATTCTTGTAGGCCTAGTAACCATTTCTTCATGCTCATACAAAAAAATTAATGTCCTTCATACACTACCATATGTATAACCCTATTTTCTTTACCACAAAATACCTCAACAGGGATCTAATAAAATCTATTTGAAGAACTGAACTCTATTACCTCTATGTGCAAGCTTAGGGACTCATACCTCCACAAGACTTTGAAAGTTTGATGAAATTCCTTCGAGTCTGTAGACCTGCCATGAGCTCCTCTAAGAGAATCACAACGTTCCACCTGAGCTTTAAGAAGGATTTGTGGCCAATATTCACTTAAACCTTATATAGATGTAGTTTTTTCTATTGATTCACTTTATGGCAGTTTCCATATAATTTCAATATTAGCTAATTGGAGCTAATCTTCACTTTTGCATTATATCTGAGTGTGTTACTTAGAGGGTTTATGATAACAATGGATGGGTGATGAATGTGAATCGGATTGATGCTGGTGATTTAAAATAACCAAGCTATTGAAAAGAAAAACATGCATTCAACATGCCCTGGTGGATCACATGTTAGGTGTGGTAAATTGTTTTTCAAAACTTTAGATTACAGCAATAAGTTTTCCGTAACTTTTATAAAACAGTTATGGATTGATTGTTGTTGCGGGAAAAAATTGTGACTTAATGACAAATAATGTTGAAATATCATCTAAAAATTCAACATGTGATCAACTCCCTTAAAATTATTCAAGCAGAAAGGGAATGTCTGATTGAAAGGAAACAAATACAAGAAATGGCAGCTAAATTATTGACATAACAAGATACCTTGAAAAAATTGAAGGCTGAGTTGAAAAGAAAGGAGAAGTACTGGATAAGATGGAAAAGTGATGTGCCCATTGGATGATAAATATCTTAATCTAATGCGTTCTTCCTCATAATATTAAAGTAAGAGAAATATGCTAGGGTTAAAGCTTCAGATTGTTTTTCAAGGCATTTGTTATTATAATCATAGCTTGTTATTCTTATTACTGTTAATAATGCTACGAATTCACAAACTAACATTGTCTAGGGTCTTTTTTTCTCTTTGTTTTCCCATTCTATTCCACCCAGCAATGCAAGTAACATTGTCAGCAAAGAAATAACCTGAGTGTGTGCTTACTAGAAAACCTAGTTTTCCATTTGTAGTCATGAAGTGCAAATAACGACATATACATGAAAATTGAGATAACCATGGAAGATGTAGATAAACTACTAATGAATCAACTACAGATGTGTTGCCTTTATCAGAAGGAAATGAGAACATAAAATGCACATCTACTGAGAATGATTTAAGGTCGCATTCAGTTGAGGAAAGATAGATGGAGAGCACTATCTATTTTAAAGGCTAAACATATATACATGTAACTATTACTGCAAGTTTAACGCAGGATTATTGTACACATGCAAAAGGACAACATGTTTCTATTTCAATGGCATATCCTTGTGCCAAGTTTAAAAGTACCAATGTAAATATTGATTTAGAAGACATGAATTTTGTGCAAAAAGAAAATGTTGAGTGTTTTATTTCTCAAAGAAAAATATTTGTAACCTCTAAAGGGAAAATTTGTACACTTGATGGAGGTTCAGTCCATTCGATTTTCTATTACTACAAACTTTGTTGATGAAGTTGAGTTAGATGTGGTTCCACTTGACATTTCTGGGATTATCTTGGGAAGTCCATATTTGTATGAGATGAAAGTGGTGTTTTATCACCATGATAACATATATCATTTTCTTAAGTATGGGGTGGAGTATATTGTGAGAGCTCATCAGAAAAAAATGAATATTTGTTCAGTTAATCCAAGGAAAATGAAGAGGCTAATTAATGCAAGTAAAAATTTTGTGCTCCTCATGATCAAGAAAAAGAATGATGTTGACTATGAATCTTTTGAAGGATGTGATGAAAAATTAAAATATTATTTGTTTGATGTGGTAAGTTAGCATGGCGAGATGTTTCAAGAACCAAGTGTGTTACCTCCCAAGAGGGGAATTCAGCATGAGATTCAATTGCAGCAGGATGTTCCACTTCCAAACATTGGTATGTATCACATGTCAATTATCGAGAGTTTGGAAATCAAGAAGAAAATACAACAATTGTTGAACAATCGTATCATACGCCCATCTACTTCGCCATGTGGTTCACGAATTGTTTTGGTACCAAAGAAGGATGAGACTTGGCGCATGCACATAGATTTCTGTGCATTGAATAAAATCACGGTAAAGAATCACTACCCACTCCCACGTTTTGATGATTTGCTAGATCAGGTAAAGTATGCAATATATTTCACTAAGTTAGACTTGTGAAGTGGTTATCATCAAGTTAGAATAGCTAAGGAAGACATTTGGAAAACTGCATTTAAAACTAGACAAGGATTGTTTGAGTGGTTAGTTATGACGTTCGTCTAACAAATGATCCAAATACTTTCATGAGAGTCATGAATGATGTACTAAGACCATTTCTAGATGAATTTTTCATTGTTTACTTATATGGCATACTTATATTTAGCAAATCAAGAGATGAACATGTCATGTGACGCAACAATAGCTGAAAGTCAACCCCACGGTGAGCTGGTCAACTTAGACGTGGCTCAGTCCTCATTTCCCTTTGAAACCTCTATTTATTTCCCCACGTGGTCTTCTTTTTATTTTATTTATCAATTTCAAAGAAATTGACAAATAAACATATCCACAACTTTTAAGTGTTATATTATACTTCCCGACATATATATATATCGTTCCCGCATACTATAACCAATATTAAACCTTGAAACCTTATACTAAAACCAACGCTCTAATTTGAATAATTAACTGTATAATAAACCTTTAGTCCTGGACCCCACCTCTACGATCAATGGACCAATCAACGCATGCGCCATGCCTCCTTTATCATCCGGGCACCTTGGTTATCGTTCGTGCATCTCCGTCAACCGAACACCGTCTAATGGCCCTTGTCCAGATCAACGGCTCTAAGCAATATTGCTCGACGTCCTGGTACGATGGATAACGTGTGATGGCACAGGTTAACCGGTGGTTTTACGGGGTCCGCCTCACCATGTGTCAGCAGGTCTATGGAATCGCTCGCGTTCAAGAAATACCGCCTATGCGTCAAAGGCAGTGCGATATGGGCAATCCACCTTTCAAAACCACTCACGGTTTCTGCACATTGTTTAACCAGGGTTCCCGTCGGTTGCACAATCCTCCTCGTTCATTAACTCACGTCTAACCTCGGGTCAGGTTTCCGATAGCAAACAATTCTATCTCTTTATAAAGTGGGAATTCTATTAACAGTGTTCAACAACCACAGTTCCTCTACACAGACCTTGCCTGCGGTTGAATTGATTCAACAGGGTTGTTCAATAAATAGAAGAGAAACGACAGACAGATGGATTCAAAGTCGATACAGTGGCTCAACTTAGGATTTATATATATACAAAATTCAATTACTTCGCAATTAAACAATCCTTTTATAGAAAAATATTCGAGTCACTCTAATGGCAAACAAGCTTAGAAATCATTTAACTGGAAACAATTGTAACACAGAGAGTTTATTGTAGAAATATCTCTTCCTCTTCCCCTCCTTCTCCTCCAGAGAATACAATTTATATAAGAACATACGTCCTTTCGATTCCTCTGCGAGGACCGTTAGGGTAATTCAAGAGCCTAATTACAATTATTCGAATCTAAAACATGACAGATGGACTAACTATTCTACTACTACAACTTAACTGTAATAATAATACAATCAACTAAGGTATTGACACCTAGCTGTAACAATTCGACTGTTTCAAACCCTCCTAGCCACAACATGTGGAAAAAAATCCTACATTGTTGGCTAGTATCTAATGCCCCTGCATCATCATGCACGTGAACAAGGTACTTGATGTCTTGACAAAAGACCAATTATTTTTAAATATATTGAAGTGTGAGTTTGGCAAGACTTCTTTAGTGTGTTTGGGACACATTTTTGGAGGAGGTGAGTTTAAGATATACCCCTCCAAAGTAGAGGTTATTCTGAACTGGACCAAGACCAATACAGTTACAGAGGTAAGAAGCTTTCTTAGGGCAGCACAGTATTGGAGGAAATTCATTGCTAATTTTTCTTCCATTGTAGCTACATTACATGCATTGACAAGTGTCAACAAAGTCTTCCATTGGGGAGATATGCAGCAAAAATAATTTGATGCCTTAAAGTAAAAGATAATTTCAACACCGGTATTGGCTCTTCTAGATCTTAGACAATCATTTGAGATCCAAACAGATGCAAGTGATTATGCTATGGGAGTTGTTCTCATGCAATATGGTAAGCCTATTTCATTTCATTCTAAAATTTTTAATGGAGTTGTGACTAATTATCCCACATATGACAAATATTTATATGCATTGGTACAAAGTGTAAATAAATGGAAGCACTCATCTATGCAGAAGGAGACCATTATACATACCGACCATCATCCATTGTAGTAGTTACATCAAAGTCAAAGTTGCAGCAATCGAGACATTTCAGATGGATAGGATTTATAAAACAATTTCATTTGGTTATCAGGTACAATAAAGAATCTACAATAAGGTAGCTGATATGCTCTCTAGGACTATTGTAAATTCATTTATTATACTCAAGCGCAATTCAGTTATGCATGAAAGTTACATTGAAAAATATGCATATGATAGCGATTTTCAAGATGTGTATGAAAGCTTGATTCAAGGAAACCAAAATGAAGAGTTAGATTATCATGTGCATAACAATTTGTTGTATCACTTAGGAAAGTTATGTAGACCACATGGAGAAATAAATAGTATCATAAGGGAGGCACACACTTCATTGATTGCTGGAAATTTTGGTGTAGGCAAGACAATAACAAATCTCCAAAGGTATTTTTATTGGCCACACATGATTGATACTGTATCTTGTTTTATTAGAGGATGTTCTTTATGTGCAATAAGTAAGCCTAGTAATAGGAAACTTGGATTGTACACTCCACTTCTGGTTCCTTCACATCCTTGGGAAAGTATCTCAATGGATTTTGTAGGTGGTCTTTCAATGTCAAGGAAAGGTCATGATTACTTGTATGTTGTGGTAGATAGGTTCAGAAAAATGTGTCTTCTGATGCCATTTAAGAAAACTATTACAACTGAAAAAACCGCTCATATTTTCTTTCAAAATGTACGGGTTCATTTTGGTCTTCCTACTTCTATTGTAAGTGATCGAGATTCTCGGTTTGTTGGGAATTTTTCATCAAAATTATAGGAGATGATGGACACAAAGTTGAAGAAGAATACAACATTTCATCCGAAAATAGATGGTCATACCGAGGTGGTAAACAAGACAGTCTTTCATCTTCCTAGAGGCTATTGTCGCAAACATCCCAAGTTGTGGGATGAACAGTTGCATTACATTCAACATGCATACAATAGGGCAAATCATTCTTCCACAAACACATCGCCATTTGAGGCATGTCTTGGGTACTTTCCAAGATCACCTTTGGACTTCATATTTGAGAAATATTTCACTATAGATGGTCATAGTGACATAGATAAGGCAAGGAATTCATTGAGAAAATTCAGTGGGTACATCACACAGTGCAAGAACAACTTGAAAAGAGTCAAATTGGCTATAAGGCAAGGCATGATAAACACCGTGTTGGTCACAAATTCTAGGTTGGAGATGAATTTTGGTTATATATCATCAAAGAAATATTGTAAGGGGAAGGTAAAAATCTCAAGCCAATCTGTTATGGTCCATTTTAAATTCTGGAAAAGATTGGTACTAATGCGTTTAAGCTACATTTTCCTCCTTATATGCAAATATATTTTATCATTAACGTTGAGAATTTGAGATTTTTTGAGCCTCCTCTGATTGATGATTAAGGAGAGCATGTTCAGTTGACATCAATAGATGATTTCTCACCAAAATATCTTGATGAACTTCAGCAATATCTCATACTTGACAGAAGAATCAGAACTTCAATAAGAGGGAATGCCAAATACCTTAGAGTGGGTCTCAAGGGACAAATCCTTCCAAGGCCAAATGGATGGAGAGTGAAAAGGTGAGGGAGTTATACCCTCACCTGCTGAACAATTGATAGTATCTTTTGGGGTCCAAAAGGATTCTATTGGGGAGGAATAATTAGAGGCTTAGTATTTAGCTCAAAACTGAAAGTTCTTAGAAATGCTCCAAACTAGAACAACCTGATAGATCTCGTCACCAGGATTCCAATGCGACTCGTTTAATCTAAATCCGAGTTCGTATGAATAAGTTATGGTCTGTTGTTCGTTTTCTCAAAACATGGAAAATTTGTGTAGAACAGTGACAGACTGATGACTTGGCAGTCCAGTCAGCACCTCAAGAATATTCAAGGAATATTCTCCAGATTTTATCCAGTGACACTATGACAAGTGTCACAATCAAATTTGATAATGTTTCTCGGGGAAATTGAAATTGTCCTCCTAATCCTAAGGTTGCAATTTTCTTCTATGATGGATTATTATTTTAATGGTGACTTTTTAGGCCAATGGAGACGAGCCACATGGCGTAGCCAGAGGCTGCCACATGCCCTCACCAATGGAAAGGTTGTATGAAAAATTTATTTTATGGCAAGGTCGAATCAAAGGTGGTTGGGCACATATATTATTGCATATATATTTTATATACAAATTTTGGATCAAGGTCGGATGGGCGCACATATATTTCTTAAATATTTCTTATCCAAATTTTTATACCAAGGTCTGAACAAGAGCTCCGTTCAAAAAAATATTATGAACAGAGGGGTGAAGGTGGGGGTTGACCCCGTGACCTCCCCCAGACTACTGCCTAAGCTTACTGCCACACCATCCACAAGTTCCTTGCTATGTAAGGGATGCCACCTCTATTTGAAGTTACATCACACCATATTTGGGGTTCCAAAGGGGGCCAGCCCCGCGGGCAAACCCCCTCGCACATGTGTTCAAGCGCTCATAATCGAAGGCCAAGACAGATCCGGTAGGAGTTTTAATCAATGATTAAACCGTATTGTTATTTTCTAATTCGTCGCTAAGCCACGTTAATCCACAGTTAGTGCTAAATGTGCAACTAACCACACTTTGACTACCTGCTTATCTTAAATTAAGTGTAGATTAACTTAGAGAATGTTTTAGCGGAACCACAAAATGTGGGGAAGCTCCACTTTTAGTGGAGTTAACTGGCGGACTTCTAGATTTAGTGGAGAAAAACTAGGAGAATTTTTTTTTTCCATAACTGAGGCAATTTTCGACCAATTTTGGCTCAGGAAGAGTCATTCTTGGTAGATTTTGATGTTTTGGAGCCATTGAAGTAGGTTGCAGAGGTAATAGGAGACTTTAAACAACACTTTTGCACAATTTAAGCTAATAAAAATTCCCAAGATATGAAGTTGGACCAAGGAGATGTAGCCTAGAAGGGGTAAACTCTTTCATCAAAAACATGTGTATTTGACTCTGTTAGTTTTTCTTGTTGTATTTTTATGTTTTGATGTTAAAAATTGAGTTTCCATGCTTTTATGTTCATTAAATACATTTAATCTCATCAAGTTTATTGAATTTTCAATTATAAGCACATGTATAAACCCTTGTATAAGAAGCAAACCAAATCACTTTCATGTTAAATTTGAAACTGATATTAGCATAACATTAAATAACAATCAATTTCAGATCAAGCTACATAAAATATATACAAAGTAATACATGACTTGGACATCCATTGACCTATACATAGCTAATGACGAATCCATACTAGACACCATGGGTCTCTCCATGAGAAATGTGCCCAAAAGATGACATAATGACAATACATGACTTTTGCATCTGCACACAATGGTTCTCTCATCAGTACATGCCAAAAAAAAAAAAAATAGCATGAATACATGGTAACCATGAGCATAGACATATGTTACATATGGAAGAAGGAATGAAATATAATACATGGCATCCATGAGTTTTGACATGAGCTCTCCAAATGTAGCAATATAATCTCCATGTGTAGCGGCAACACATAGAAGAACTAGCCACATCATGTGCTAGTATATGGACACCCAACACTTTGACCATCACCATCATACTCCACATGTGCTTCAAAATGAAAGTCAACTAATAGCATCAATAGAGAAATATGTCATAGAGGCAGCAAAAAATATATTCATATCATCATGAAGCCCATAACCATCATCATGCATCATCAACTCAAATCATGAGCAACATATCAAAGGGTAGCAACAGAAAATGTATTTCCTCATCGACTATCAACATAAGGAATCATCATTATGAGTAGCACATCAACAAGTAGCAGTAATAAACTATCATATGCAATTTCACGAGTGAAAAGACCGAGAAACAACATCCATCATGCCAATCATCATTAACAACGGAAAATACTTATCCTCATCATAGGTGAGAAACATATCAACAATGAGGTATAAGCAATAGATTAGTCAGCGAAAAAACATGTATACTCCACATATGAGCAGCAATCAACATAACTCATCCGTCCAACAATACATGAGAAACAATATAAACCATCATCTATCAACCATGTAAATGTATATTATAGGCAACAACATATTCTTACCATCCTCCTACAACACATGACTTATCCATCTAATACACATCAGAAGCATGCACGATTCATATAGCAATGGAAAAATAAGAAATAATATGCATAATATAGATGATCTAACTACAACATATCTTTTGATCTCCATGGTAGTAACATGTGCATGGCAACATATGACATAAAAATGATCTAGCAGTAAGATCATCATCAAAATAACAACTATGTCATGCAGACCATACAATTGCCACTATATGACAGAAGAAGTTAAAATCCTTTCCTGCAACACACTCATGAAAAATAATCAAAATATAACTCCTCCAAAGTGAGGACGATGCCAACAACTACAAGTCCATTTGGAAGAACAAATGATCCCCCTGAATGTGTGATCCCCCCATCACAACTAGGCAAAGCACATAAGAATACTACATGGATAACATATTATCATTAGCATCAGTACAAACCAGAAAATATGGCTGCTCTAAAATAATCAACAGATGTACATGTTGTTCCAGCTAAAAACATACTAGAATAGAAATAAATAAAATACGAAAATAACACTTCAAACCTCAAGGACTCCCCATAAACACATGCATCTCTAAAATTGCATATTTTTCTTCTCATACACTCCTCATATGGATTCACAAATTAGAATTTGCATGCAACTCATAATGCAACCATATGCCCCCTTGAGACCATTAACAACTTACTTTTTGGTTGGAAACCCTTTCTTCTCTTTTCTTATCCAACCTTTCATCTATTGATCCTTCTTCTTCTTATGAGTTTGGCCTTGCATATTCGCCTATCTCTGGTTGGATCGCTTGAAACCCATGGGAAATTTGCAGTCCTTGGCCTTGTGGCCAATATTATCACATAAAAAACATCGATTGTGACAAGGAATGGACGAATAGCTTGATATTTTTTGTTGAAACGTTTTTTATTCCTTGCACATGCCCGACATTTAATATCCCTATGGAAAAAATCATTGCTTGAGAAAGAATAACCATAAAATGAACTATTGTACCTCAAAGAAGGAGATTTCATTTGTATTCATGCTTGATGTGGCTTCTACTTTTGTTGCTGCTTTTGATTAGAGAGGTTGATCTTTGAAATACTATAACTAGCTTCTATGTGATCATAAAATCCACAATTATAGCACTTTCCAATTCTATTCTTCTTCTTGTGACTTCTTCTCTTCTTTTGCTGCTTCTTGAATGGCTCATGGATCTCATTATTTTTGCTGCAACTAGGTGCTCCAATAATTTCAGATTTTCTTGTGGATTATTGAGCACTATTTTTTAGCCTCCCACTTCTTCTCTTGCAAAAATCAATTCATCCTTCAATCTTTGAATTTCTACTTCAAGTTCCGCTATCTTGGATTGCTCATCATCTTTGCAACTAATACTCGATCTATCACTGTAATCACTAGTGCCATCATCCTCTTGTGAAGAGGATTCATTTTTTACTACAATAAATGTAGAATCCTTTGCATTTTTCTCTATTTCTGAAAAATGCACTTATCCTCCAAGATACAATTTCTGCAACTTATCCAACATTTCTCTGGCAGTCTCACAGTTTTTCATATACTTGCCATTATATTTTGAAATACCATTCAAAATAATATTTCTATCTAAATCATTAGATTTATCTCTGATTCCATACTCAACTGATATCAAAAATAGATAAAAAATATGAATTTAATTTCTCTCTCCAAGTTAAAAATTTACCTTCGTGAAGAACTGTAATAACATGCTGATACATTTTGGTAAATTTGAAAATATTCTACCAAAATATCCAAGATCCACTCTCCAGTGATTAATTTTCACCTGAAAGCCCGACTGTGATACCAATTTTAGGAAACTAGATCACTACTCGGGGTGGGGTGAATCAGTAGTGTGAGCACTTATACAATTTTTCACCAGTTATTAATCTTTCAAACCATGCATGAACTGAAACACATAAACATAGTTCTGAGCATGAAAATCAATCAACGCATAGACACAAGTGTTTCCAGTGGAAAACCCGTCCCGAGAAAAAAACCAGCCTGTTGTTGTTCCACTACTCAATTCTTTCATTAATAGTCAGGAAAATTATACATTGCTCAACTCACTCCCATGAGTCGGAAGACTCAAATTATTTCAATAGTATCTGGAACTATGAGATTGTAAATTATTTAGCTTATGTATATATGGACTACCATCTGCTAAAATCCACCATGATCAACAATCCTCGCTTGGTTACTCCTGAACTAAACATTCAACTCTACAGACGCTAATCTATTGGTCAACACGACGACCAATGATCCTCATCAAGATTTTGTCATATTATCCAACCACCATTGGATGGAAAAAGTTCTTTCATCTAATGAATTCGCCAATCATTGTATACTCAAAGCCTCCATGCCTTTAATTCCTCCATGAGAGCCTCATTTCATATATTTTTAGACTGGATTATGTAAAATTTCTCAACATGAGCACTGCAGCAAAATAGCATCAAATCTCAAATAAATTTGTAGCTCTAGCTGCAATGAAAAACTTCTCACAACAATCTCCACACAATGTGCAATATAATCTCCTCAAAACACTGCTCCAAGTCACATATCAACACCTCACTCACTAAATAATGTAATGGTTGAAATATAATTCAATTTACTTCTACTAATGCTAAAAATTTATTTAGAGATTATGCATAATGAAGCTCACACATATTTCATGGTCTTCTCCAAACTCACACTCTCTCCATACACTATTGTAATCAACCATGCTAACAATGAGTTATCTCCAATATAAATATGAACTCAAGAGCATAACTCAATAATTGCAAAGAAATATTAAGCTCAACAATCATGTTCGCATGCTATATTGGATCTGGATTTAACTCATTGACTGAATCAACCACTAAATCCATTATCCTTTTTTATATTTTCAACTTTAATAATCTTCTGGAGGCCCCACAAAATTTTCTGAACATATACCAAAAAATTATGATCAAGGAAGTCTCCAAGACAGAAAAATTAGCTCAACAGCATGAGGAATGCGGAGAAAATATTTTCAAAACCCATAGTTTATTCCTTATCATTGTCCGACATGCGACTTTGGCCTCTTGGAGCTATAAACACTCCCTTAAGCGTGCTCTTCTAGTGACTATGTATTTCCAACCGCTCCCTTGACTATGTATGCATGTGAATGGGGCTAAAACTGAGTGAAAGAATAAGTTCGCCAGTGTAGAACCTCTGCCACCTGATGGAAGATCTTCCTTAGCCTTTGAACACTCCTCCAAGCCACTGAGATAATTCTACAACTGATGAATATGCAAGGAAAATTTCTATGACATGAGATACCTATTATGTCAAGTTCAGGACCAAGACCAACACCTCTAGCTCCTCATGCAACAACCATAACATCTCTAAACATCTCCAAAACTTGTAACAACATCTCTGACCCCTGTAGCAACATCTCCAAGTCTTGTAACATCATCAACATGTCATACAACTGCCTCAAACACTGATATAAGTACCTCTAACTCAAGAAACATAGAACTGAACACATGAAGCAATAGTCCAATGTCTCCAAGACATGTAGATACATATGTAACACCAATAGTATCCTCCAACCTCCTGCAGAAGCAATATCTCTAATAAATACACCATGAGAAGCTCACTCATCACTCATGCATATGGCCAACAACACCAAGAGCTTCTTGACATCAATGCCAACACTGCAATTCCAACACTCTTCGAGGATTATTTCACTTGATGTGATGTTGAATGAACTCGAAGGGATTCCTATTTATACAAATCTATGGAGGAGCCAATGGATTTATTTTGTGCCAAGGCGCCCCTTTACTTAGTGAAGTTGACTTGAGGAAAAGCCCCTCTTGATAATATATTTAAACATAGTTATCAAATTCGTTGATTATTACTTGCCCAAATAAATGTGTACCACATTAAATAATAGTGGGAGGAGTGCCAAGAATATTTAAACTCATCAATAATAATAATTTTCATTTAACCAATGTGAACTCTTTCTTTGGGGCAAGATGGTTTCTTCTTAGGGTAGCTATACTTCTTCCTGGGGTAATTGGATTTCTCTTGGGAAAATTCATCTTGAAGTTGCCCCAAATTTCAACATTAAGAAAAAAATGAGCATTTTTAAGATAAGAGAAACTTCTCATGACCTTCATAACTAGGCGTTGGTCTACTCCAAAAATTCCATGGGAATAAAGACTATGTTGCATATGCAATACTAAGAGAGTTGAAGATGAAATTTTTTTTGTCTTGGATTATCCAACCTATTAATAACACACACCCAACATAAATGTTATTGAACAATAATAAGAGTTCTTCACTACATTGGAAATTTTGAATCCATTTCTACATATTTTTTCCTTTGCAATCTCTATCAAATATTTTACCTATGTCATCAAAGTCTTGAAATTAGAGAATAATTCCTTTAGGGTCTTGAAGTTGTTTTGATCCAATGAAATCTGATTATTCTCTAGCTAATGTCCACTCAACTCATCTTTCTTGCAAAATAATATCTTCAACTTGGTCCAAACATGATGAGATATGCTAACCTTCTACATGAAATAACAATTCAGGGGAGATCGACAAGCATAGTATCCCAGACATGACTCATCCATTATTTTGAGGGAATTGTATTTCTTAATGGTTGAAATAGGATCATTTCTAATCCCCATTGTGATCTTGTAGAGTCCCTTGCTAGGAAAGAACAATTGGATTTTTAGCTTCCAATCAATGTAATTAAAAGGAGTGATGATCACAATGAATTGGTAAATTCTCTATGGGTTTTCCTAACTTGTCAAATATGGAATAAAATTTTAGTATTCTTTATAAAATCACTGATGTTATGATTCCATGAATGATTTCAAGCACAAGCATAAGTTTTAGTTGTGTAAAAATACTATACTAGCAACAAAAGAACAAGAGAGAAGGGAAAATGAAGTTTCTGGGAAAAGAGGCTAAGTAGCTAAAAGTGCCAATTTAAATAAAAATGGGATATGGTTGTGAGTGAGTGGATAAGGTAATCTCTCAAAATAAAAAAGGGAATTCAAACTAGTAATTAGGGAACTTAGGGACAAAGTAATGTGCAATAATTGAGAGTAAATTGCTATGTCATAGCCCAATTATTTTTGAGTTCCTTTGACATGTCAGCCTACGTGTAACCCTTCATCCTAAATGGTAGGGAAAGTTATTTTCAGTTAATTTGACATGTAGTAAGCTTAGGACAAAGTAGCAATAATTGAGAGGAAATTTCTATGTCATAACCCAATTATTTTTTAGTTCCGTTAACATGTCATCCTATGTGTGACCCCTTGATCCTAAATGGTTAGAAAAATTATTTTGAGTTCCTTTAACATGTCATCCTAAGTATAACCCCTTGATCCTAAATAATAGAAAAAAACTAATAATAAAAAAAAGTTGACATATACTCTAAATAATATATAAAATAAAGTTAATTATAACCTATATGAAATCATAATAAAATCCAAAATACAATGTACCTCATCATTAATAAATTATATCAATTATTTACGTGAGATCATATATAATCATTTTTGTTTTGACTAGTTTTTAACCAAGTCTCATTACATAATGAATAACAAATATAAGAATTAAAGAAAAAAAGGAAAGAAAAAGATAATAAAAGAAAAAGAAAAAACATGAAAACTAAACTAAATTAATAAAAAGTCATTATATTAAAGTGAAAAATGTCTATACATTCCACTATGATTTTTAAATGGTCTTATAGATGTTTTTATTTAACTATTAAAGTTAAATAAAAGAATTATTTAAATTAAATTTAAATAAATATATTAAAATTAATAATAATGTATTAAACGTTTATTTTAACTTATTTAATTTTAAAATTTCTTAGTGTAAGTGATCATTCAAGTCATATGTTTATTTCAGTGACATTTAAATATATATATTAAAATTAATAATAATGTATTAAACATTTATTTTAACATATTTAATTTGAAAATCTCTCAGTGATCATTCAAGTCATATGTCTATCTTAGTGACATTTATTATTTATTATAATAAGCCATCAAAAAGAAAGTGAGGATTGAGGATTTTCCACATAGCATTTTTATGAGATGTTAGTGCATTCTAGCTTTATGATATTTTAATAGTTTTTATATGGATGAAGTATTTGATTTTATTTTACATTTTGAATAAATAATATTAATTTTAATATTGTAACAAAATTTATTTATTAATTATAGATATTTAAAGTAAAATAAAATAAAATAAAAATATGAATAAGAATAAGTATTTTGATATTTAGTATAAATATTAATTTCTATTCATGTATCCCAACCATTTAAATATGCATATTTTGAAATTTATTTATCAATAAATTAATACATTTATTTAAAATAATGTAATAGGGAAAGGATTGAAAAATATAATGAAATTAATAACATGGGAAACAATGAAAATTTTATTGGAATTAGTAATATAGAAGTAAGGAAATCATGATCATAATGACAGCATCCACAATATAAAAAACATGGTCGGCCAGATGGAATATTTTGAGATACTACAGTATAGTGGTTGCAGATAACACCATTACATGTAAACCAGCTCTCTGCGCAATTAATAAGGCTATGCACCATGACTATAATATTCAGACCTGCACTGGCTTCATAAGAACTTTGAATAGTTGGTTTTTTACCTCACTGTCCGAAATGGATACGAAATCTTTGTTGGAATTTAATTCCAACTGCAACACAAAACAGTTGGACAGAAAATCTGATTGCTGTAGATATTTCAGCAAGGTGGATGCCTGAAAGTCACGCATTAAATTTGTAGAAGTTATTGAGCCTGCAATCAGCCGACTTCTTTTTTCCAAAAGGCATCACGATTCCTCCACCGCTTGCAGCATTCAATACATTGATAAGCTTGAAAGATATTTATATTTTTAAATATTTTAAAGTCAAATATGTTTTTAACATATAAATGTAATGAACAACAGTTCTTTTTATGTTAGAGAGTTTGGGAAATAGAAAAATATAGAGAAGAAGATAGAGCAGGAAAAACAGAGGAAAAACAGAGTCGTTGTGTTTTGGAGCAGCAATGCATTCTACAGGCAATTTCAACAACTATCTGTGTGTTTCAGCAACAGACTGTGTGGAGTTTCAGCAACTATCTGCCTGTTGCTGAAACACGAATCTGTGTAAAATAGAGTTTGTAAAAACAGAGTATGGAGTTTTTGATTATTCCAGAACTGTAGTTCTGAAGAAGTTTGTAATTTTTATTGTCATTTTTATGGTTAATAAAAACAGAGCTTTTCTCCATATCTTCTTTGTCCAGATTTCTCTCATTTCTTTGTGTTGAGTTGAGGAACTTTTCTTCCTCTATTTTGTTCGAAATTTTCAGAAATTTCCATCATGGTATAAGAGTTGGTCTAGGCACTCAGTGAGACAAAAACAGAGTTTGTTTTTTCCACTGCAGGAGTTGTAAGAAGCTTATTGAGCATATTTCTCTAGCAGAGAAAGTTATTTCTTGTTTTACTATACAATCAGTGTCTTTTCTTTACTTATATAGGTTAAGATGGCAGATGCTGGAACTGGTTTGTAAAATTCCCAACTTCCACAGTTTAATGGGAAAAATCATAGTTATTGGTCCATAACTATGAGAGCATTGTTTGCTTCTCAGGGAATATGGGAGCTAGTTGAAACTGGTTATGCTGAACCTGCAGATGCAACAACATTGGCTACTTTGACAGTAGCAGAAAGAGACCAGTTGAAGAGTGACAGGAAGAAGGATGCCAAAGCCCTCTTTTTCCTCTTTCAATCAGTACATGAAAGTGTTTTCCCACGGATTGCAGCAGCAACAAAATCCAAGGAGGCATGGGATATTCTCAAAACTGCCTATCAAGGCATGGATAAGGTGAAGACTGCAAAGTTGCAGATGTTGAGGAGAGACTTTGAAACACTCAGCATGAAGGAATCTGATACAGTATATTCATTATTCACTCAGGTTATTGGGTTGATAACCCAGATAAGATCTCATGGTGAAATTCTTGAAGAAAGAAGGATTGTAGAGAAGATCTTGAGAAGTTTACCCTCAAGGTTAGAAGCTGTTGTGGTAGAAATAGAAGAAACAAAGGATCTCTCACAGTTCACAGTAGATGAACTCAGTGTTTCTCTTATGTCTCATGAACACAGACTAAGTAGAGGAACATATTCCTCTTTTGAGCAAGCATTCAAGACTCAGATGTCTTTCGGCCAAGGAAAAGGTTGAGGCAGAGCAAATAACAGAGGTCACGGAAGAAGCCAAAACAGAGGCAGAAATAATCCTGCAAGCACAAGCAGAAGGAGCTGCAATCAGAACCAAGATGAAGGTTCAATCAAACAACAAGCTCATGGACAAAGGTATGAAAAATCCCAAGTCCAATGTCATTATTGTAAGAAATATGGGCACTATGCCAATGAATGTAGGAAAAAGAAAAATGACATGAATAGTAGGCAAAATGCTAATTTTTCAAACGAAGAAGATAAGAATCCAAATATTGTGCTGTTAACATGTAACATTGCACAAGACAAACAAGAAGATTTTTGGTTCTTAGACTCAGGTTGTAGTAATCACATGACTGGAATATAGAAATGTTTTCCAATCTCGATGAAAATGTGAAATCTGAGGTAACAACAGGAACCGATACTAAGATATCTATCAAGGGTAAAGGCAGAGTCAGTATCCAAGAAAGAAATGGAGAACAGATGATTGTGCCAGAGGTATACTATGTACCTGGTCTAAAATGTAATCTTTTGAGCATTGGACAACTCATTGACAAAGTTTACAATGTGTTCTTCAAAGATGATATGTGTACAATCAGAGACATACCTCCAAGTAAGAAGATCATTGCACAAGTGCAGATGACCAGCAATAGAAAGTTTCCTCTCAAACTCAGGGCAGATTTGAAGGAAAGTAGAACTATTGCAGTTGTAACACAAGAAGTCTTTCAAGAACAAGTGAAAGATGAAAATTGGTTGTGGCACTTGATATTTGGACATCTCAATTTTGGAGGCTTGAATCTATTTCACAGAAAGGGAATGGTAAAGGGATTTCCATTGATTGAGAAACCGGACAGCCTTTGTGAAGGTTGCATCTTGGCAAACAACACAAAGAAAGCTTTCCAGCAGGAAAGAGTATAAGGGAAAAAGCATCCTTGGAAATTTTTCACTCTGATGTGTGTGGACCGATGCAAATACCATCATTTGCCGGAAAAAAATATTTTTTAACTTTCATTGATGATTACACTAGAAATACATGGGTGTATGTGATGAAACAGAAGAGTGAAGTGTTTGAGAAATTCCGCCACTTCAAAACTCTTGTTGAGAAGCAGTGTGGGCATTATATCAAAGTGCTCAGAACAGATAGAGGTGGAGAGTACATCTCCAAAGACTTTCTGCGTTTTTACAGAGAGAATGGAATACAAAAGCAGTTCACCGCGAGGTATACACCTCAGCAAAATGGTGTTGCAGAAAGGAAGAATAGGACCATTCTGGACATGGTCAGGAGTATGCTGAAGGCAAAACACTTGCCGCATGAGTATTGGGCAGAAGTTGTCACTTGCGTAGTTTACATCTTGAATAGATGCCCAACTAAAGTTGTCATGAACAAAATACTAGAAGAAGCATGGAGTGGACAAAAGCAAATTGTCACTCACATGAGAGTATTCGGCTGTGTAGCATATGCACATGTATCGGATCAGCTAAGGAAGAAGCTTGTAGTAAGGGGGAGAAGTGTGTCTTTATTGTCTATTATGATGAGTCAAAAGCATACAAACTCTATAATCCATCCACCAAGAAATTGATAGTAAGCATAGATGTGCAGTTCATTGAAGGTGAAGCTTGGGATGGAAGCTTAGAGAAGACCGTGAATGTGAAGACAATTGTGTCTCACGAAGAAGAAGAGGAAGGGACAGCAGCAAATAACCCTTGTTTGGTGGGTCCTCCTCCACCACAGCAAGTAAAACAAACCACACCACAAGCTGGAATTCGAACAGCCTTGAGAAGTCAAGGAAGTGCTTCTCCAAGCACACCGCAGGGATCAGAAACACCCTCAATTTTGAATGGAACTCCAAGCACACCAAGAAGACCAAGATTCAGAAATTTGAATGAGATTTATGAACAAGGAGAGGTAAGTAACAATACCGGTCTGAATTCATTATTCGCTTTATATTGTCATGTTGATGACCCAGTTCATTTTGAAGATGTTGTAAATGAAGATAAATAGATTGAAGCAATGAATGAAGAAATTGGTGCAATTGAGAAGAGTAAAACATGGGAGTTAGTGGACCTCCCTGAAGGAAAATATGCAATTGGAGTTAAGTGGGTCTATAAGACCAAAATCAATGCTGAAGGCAAGATCGATAGGCACAAGGCAAGACTTGTTGTGAAAGGCTACAAGCAGCAACAAGGCATAGACTATGATGAAACCTTTGCACCAGTAGCAAGGATGGAAACAGTCAAAATGGTGTTGTTTATTGCGGCACAACACAAATGGAAGATTTATCAAATGGACGTTAAATCTGCATTCCTGAATGGAGTGCTAATAGAAGAGGTTTATGTTGAACAACCTCCAGGCTATGAAGTTGAAGGCCAAGAGCATAAGGTCTGCAAACTAAAGAAGGCTCTTTATGGGTTGAATCAAGCTCCAAGAGCATGGTACAGTAGAATAGATGCTTATCTAATTGAGAATGGGTTTGAGAAGTGTGATGGTGAACCCACACTCTACATAAAGGAGAATGACGGTAAGATTCTTATTGTTGTTTTATATGTAGATGATTTAATCTTTACTAGCAATGATGCTTCTCTCATTGCTGATTTTAAAGCAGTCATGAAAAGTGAATTTGAAATGAATGACTTGGGCTTCTTAAGATATTTTCTTGGAATTGAAGTAGACCAAAGTGAAAATGGTGTTTTCATTTCCCAAGGTAAATATGTAGAAGCAGTATTGAAGAGATTTAACATGCAGAACAGCAAGGCAGCTGTGACTCCAACTGTAATGGGGTTGAAATTGACCAAAGAAGACAACAACAAGGATTTTGATCCAAAGTTGTACAAGAGCATAGTTGGCAGCCTCATGTACTTGACTGCAACTAGGCCAGACATTATGCACGCTGTGAGTTTAATCTCTAGATTTATGGAAAGACCGAGAGACTCATTGGCAGGCAGCCAAGAGGATTCTAAGGTATGTGAATGGAATGAAGGGGTTTGGTATACTTTACTCCTCTTCTGAAAGTTTCATGTTGACAGGTTACACTGAGAATGATTGGGCTGGAAGTGTTGATGATAGGAAAAGCACATCAGGATATGTGTTTCATATGGGATCGGGAGCCGTCTCATGGGCTTCCAAGAAGCAACCAATTGTGGCTTTGTCAACAGCAGAGGCAGAGTATGTGGCAACAATAGCAGCAACATGCCAAGTAGTATGGCTGAGAAGAGTTCTAAGAGATTTGTGTCATGAACAAGAAATGGGCACAACCATTTACTGTGACAATAACTCGGCAATAGCATTGTCTAAAAACTCTGTTTTTCATAAAAGTACAAAGCACATAGACACCAAGTTTCACTTCATATGTGAATTGGTTAACAATGGTGAGATTGTTTTGCAGCACTGCAGAACAGAGGATCAGTTAGCTGACATCTTGACAAAACCATTGGGAAAGAAAATCTTTGATCATTTCAGAAAATGCCTGGGTATGCAGAAAAACCCAGCAGTTGAAATTAAGGGGGAGTGCTGGAATTTAATTCCAACTGCAACATAAAACAGCTGGACAGAAAATCTGATTGTTGTAGATATTTCAGCAAGGCGGATGCCTGAAAGTCACGCATTAAATTTGTAGAAGTTATTGAGCCTGCAATCAGCCGACTTCTTTTTTCCAAAAGGCATCACAATTCCTCCACTGCTTGCAGCATTCAATACGCTGATAAGCTTGAAAGATATTTGTATTTTTAAATATTTTAAAGTCAAATATGTTTTTAACATATAAATGTAATGAACAGCAGTTCTTTTTATGTTAGAGAGTTTGGGAAATAGAAAAAGACAGAGAAGAAGATAGAGCAGGAAAAACAGAGGAAAAACAAAGTCGCTGTGTTTTGGAGCAGCAATGCATTCTACAGGCAGTTTCAGCAACTATCTGTGTGTTTCAGAAATTGTCTGCCTATTGCTGAAACACAAATCTGTGTAAAAACAGAGTTTGTAAAAACAGAGTATGGATTTTTTTATTATTCCAGAACTGTAGTTCTGAAGAAGTTTGTAATTTTTATTGTCATTTTTAGGGTTAATAAAAACAGAGCTTTTCTCCATATCTTCTTTTTCTAGATTTCTCTCATTTCTTTGTGTTGAGTTGAGGAACTTTGCTTCCTCTGTTTTGTTCAAAATTTTCAGAAATTTCCATCAATCTTTGTATTTGAAGAGAAAGTGCAAGCCTTGTGCAAGATTGAACGTAAACCTTTTGCAGCACAGTGGCACATTGTCATGCTTTAGAAATTCCCAATTCAGTTGGCTGATAGAAAGATCCAAGATGCCTTTAATATGATTTAGGGCATCTTCTCCGGTACATTCGGGATTGTCTTTTAGATAACACTCTAAACTTGAAGCCACCTCCCCACGTTCCTTCTCTAGCTGCACATATAATGGAAAATTTTAAAACAAACCCTAATATCATCTTTAAAATAAAGCTTAATTTTAATGTTAAATACCTCAAAATCCATTATGTTGTCCTTAAGTCGGATCGTCAATTCTAAGGCATTTTGGATGTTGGATGGATAAAATATTTTCTTCAAAATGTCGTCTGGCAGAATTTTACCCATTACCAGAAGCGGAATCAAATTTAACACACACATCCCTGAGCTAGCGAGGCCATTTTCAAAGTATTCATTAAACGAGGGGACATATCCGGCAGCTATCCATTCCGCTTCTTGCAGATAAGATTCGAGGTATCGCTCCCACTAAAAATGAAGGCAACAGGTTAGGAAAAATAACAACAACCATTTTATATTAAAGGAAAAAGATGGTGGAGTATGTTTTTAGTAGTTGTCTATACCCATTCTTTCGTATGTACGTTGTCATATCCCGCCCTTGCATCTTTTCCACTTCAGCAGTCCATTCATTGGTTGTATTCATGAAGAACTCGAATATTTTTTTAATGTGTTCTGGAAGGCGGACTACTAATGAACTATCCCATCTGAATATTTAATGCAATATATTTATTAAAAAAAGGTAAAATTAAACTTCCTGCTATGCCACAACGTTAAACGGATCGCTGATAATTTCTACATGATAGATGCTATAATTTGAATTTGACTTCACCTTCTCACCCCCTCAGTGAAGATTTTGATTTCGTCCAATGTTCCATGAGTATCATATAGGTCATCTAGAACCGTCATCACCATTGAGAGTTTTCTGAACGTGATTCTTCTGCTGCAAAATTCGGGCTCGAATGTGCTTAGAACCGCCCAAAAGTAAAGTTCCACGTGGCATTTCCTATAGAAATTCAGCTGCGGCAGATATGAGTCTGCCCACCACCTACATATTGCACACCATCATATGCCACTAAATTGACAAGAAAACATAGTGATGAGATACATATACATAATATATCTTATCATATCCCATCATAATGTACACCTGGATATAAGTTGCATCTCTTTTTTATGTGTGCATTGCAGAATATTGAAGTCCAATTTCGCCAACTCCAAAATTTTCTGGTTTATATTAGACCTGAAATAATACATAGAAAACATAGATTACTGTTTTGAGAACACTTACTGAAATTCAAGATTCATTTTTCCATAGTCATTGAAGCTCAAATCTTATGGACAAGGTTAGACGTACCTAAGCCATGAATAGTTTTGTTCATATATTTCTATAAAGTTCCGAGCCTCCCATGTAATCACACTGCAATGCCATGGAAATTCCAATGCATATTTCACCTGTTAAACATTAATCAAATCATAATTATGCCTATGTGAAGAGGATAACATATACAAAATAAATAAAAATATCGCTAAGAGTTTTCTCTAAATGTACTAAAATGAAACGATAGATTTATTTGACCTAAGCCTATGGATGAGAGAGGCACAATTGACATGAAACAACGGGGCCAAAGAACAACATTAGATCCCTAAAAATGATACACCATGCTGAGAATTACAGGGCTGAGGATGAGGAAGTCTGTATTTTCGGCCTGAGGAGGAAGTCCTTGGCGGCGGAGGAGAATGGCAGTTGTAGCCAAGCGAATAATCCCATGAGTCCAGAAATTAGCATTGTAGAATCTGAAATGGCCACTTCTCTCTAAGCTAGCTAATAAACTAGAATAATTATGACATATAAAAAACCAATGAAAGACGATAAAACTAAAAAAAAACACATATCAAATGAGATCACCCCTCAACTTGTAAATCTCACATTGCTTCATCTATGTAAATACATTCTTATATAATAAACCTATTACTAATTCTATTTTTTATCAAATACTAATTATTTATTCTGACTACTGCCAATGATTCTGAGCACTGGCCATCCTAATAATTTGCTGCACTAATTCTTAATAACATAGAATCACAAAATCTGTTGACTAATTTCAGCAATTACATAAATATTTAAGCATTATTCTCAACACTCCCCCTTAATGCTTAATGAGGGCTTACTAACTTATCTCTTAGAGCCAAAAACTGATCTTTTGCAACTGCTTTGGTGAAGATGTCTGCTAGCTGATGCTTAGTATTTATGTGCTTCAATTCAACATCATTCTTCTGCACCAAATCCTGAATGAAGTGATATTTCATGTCAAAATGCTTTGTCCTGCTATGATGAACTGGATTCTTTGCTAACTTGATGGCACTTACATTATCACAATAAATCATGGTAGGCTGAATTTGCTTCTCTCCAATTTCTTCCAAAAATTTTCTGAGCCAAAGAGGTTGTGTACCTGCTGAAGTAATTGCAACATACTCCGATTCTGTGGATGAGAGGGCAACAATGCTTTGTTTTCTTGAGCTCCAAGTAATCAAACCAGAATGAGAAGAGAAACAATTTGTAGATGTGGACTTCCGGTCATCCACACTACCTCCCCAATCTGAATCACTAAATCCAACAAGATTGAACTTTTCAGCAGAGTAGTAATGAATACAAAAATTTAGAGTGTCTTTCACATACCTTAAAATTCTCTTGGCTGCCTTCACATGTATTTGAGATGTATTTGTCATATACCTTGAAACAAGTGAAACTGAAAATGCAATATCAGGTCTTGTGTGGGTTAGAAACATCAAGCTCCCCACAATACTTCTGTAAGTTGTCTCATCAACTAAATCAGCACCATCATCCCTACATAATACAACTCCTTGAGCACTTGGAGTAAGGGATCCATTACAATCAAGCATATCAAATTTCTTCAACATATCATGTGCATACTTTGTCTGGCAAATGAAAATTTGATCCTTAGTTTGATAAACCTCCATTCCAAGAAAATATTTCATGAGACCTAGATCTTTCATCTCAAATTCATTCATCATAGCAACTTTGAACTCATTATTCATTTTGGAACTACTACCCATATACAATAGATCATCAACATGCAAACTTATGATCAAAATATCAATACCTTCTTGTTTGTAGTAAAGGGTAGGATCATTCTTACTTCTCTGGAAGCCTTTCTCCTGAAATTATCCATCAATCCTAGCATACCATGCTCTTGGTTCTTGCTTGAGACCATACAAATCCTTCTTCAACTTGTAGACGTTATTCTCTTTTCCTTCCACTTCAAAACCTTGTGGCTGCTCCACATATACTTCCTCTTCTAAGTACACATTCAAGAAGGCACTTTTCACGTCCATGTGATGTACGCTCCACCTTTTCTGAGCTGCTAATGAAATCAACATTATAATGGTCTCTTCTCTTGCTACTGGTGCAAATGTCTCTTCATAATCAATTCCATAATTTTGTGTGAATCCTTTGGAAACTAATCTTGCCTTGTGTCTTTCAACACTCCCATCACAGTTAAATTTGGTCTTGTAGACCCATTTGGTGCCAATATTTTTCTTGTCATGCGGAAGCTCTGTCAATCCCCAAGTGTCATTTCTGTGAATGGAATCTATCTCTTCTTGCATAGCTTGCACCCAAACCTCATTAGTACATGCACATAAGCCAAACAACCAAAAACTTTGAAATGATTAACATTAGGCTTTTTTTCATACCAAGCTTCATAAGGAGTCATCTTCTCTAGTGCACTAGTGGGGCTACGATTGAGGATGTACACTACTGTAGCAACTACATCTCCCCAATAAGAATTGTTCAATCCCTTATTTTGTAACATGCACCTTGCCATTTCAACCATAGTGCGATTCTTCCGTTCAGCTACGCCATTCTGTTGGGGTGTGTATGCTGTAATATGTTTCCTCCTGATCCCATTCATATCAAAATAACTCTGGAAAGCTTTTGAGCAGAATTATCCTCCACAGTCAGTCCGCAAACATTTGATCTTGGACCCTTTCTCATTTTCTACAAGTTCCTTGAACGTTTTGAACGTATCCAAGGCTTCACTTTTGGCCTTCAAAAAATATAACCAACAATTCTGTGAGTAATCATCAATAAAAGTGATGAAATATGATGACTTACCCAAACTATTAGTCTGCATAGGACCACATATGTCTAAATGAACAAGCTGAAGTGGGTGATGAGCCCTCCATGAATTTCCCTTTGGGAACCTTTCCCTTGCATGCTTGCCTTTAGTACATCCTTCACAAACCTCCTTATTCTCTTCTACCTTAGGCAAACTAGAAACTAATGCATTTTAGGTTAGAAGCTTCAAACTGTGAAAATTTAAATGCCCATACCTGAGATGCCATAGCCAACTTGAATCCTCATAAGCCATATTTGCAAGGGTGTTGCTATGTTCATCAAACCTTAAGGGAAACATCCTATTTCTTGTCATAGGCACAACAGTGATCACCCTATTTCCCTTATTCTTATCATAGATATTACATGTCTTATTTTCAAAGACTACTTTATAATTTTTCTCACATAGCTGCCCAACACTTAACAAATTGTGCTTCAATTGTGGAGTATAATAAATATCATGAATACTTTTTATACCTTCTTTTGTCTGGATCTCCATAGCTCCTTTGGCAGCAACCTCCAAAGATTTATCATCACCAAGCTTGACCTTAGATTTAAAACTTCCATCCTTGGCTAAAAACAATTTCTCATTCCCTGTCATATGGTTAGAGCATCCAGAATCTATGTACCAAACATCTTTACTAGTATTTTCACCTTTGGCATAAGATAAAAATAAGTGATCTAGAGGATACTCATTACTTTCTTGAGCATAGTTAGCATTTTTACCTTCTTTCAATCTGCATTCTCTTTCAAAGTGGCCATATCTATTACAATAGTAACATTGAACATTTCTCTTATCAAATCTACCTCTACCTCTTCCTCTGAAACTACCTCTTCCTCTTGAGTCACCTCTGCCTCTACCTCTAGAAATTTTTTAGCTTTTCCATTTACCTCGATCTTGATTGGTTTTGGCACTACTGCTGCTTACATCTTCATTATGTGTAATTTTTAATTTAAAGGAAAAAGCTTTCTCAACAACTTCAAAAGTTTCTTTCAATCTTTCTTCATGAGACATGAGAGATCCAACCAATTGATCAAACTTTAATTGTGTCAAATCCTTGCTTTCTTATAATATTATGGCAACATTATTCCATCTAGGTGTTAAAGATCTCAATACCTTTTTTATTAAAACTTCATTACTTACTATTTCCCCAAGTGTAGCCATTTTATTGACCACATCTTTGACTCTCACACAATAGTCACTTATACTTTCAGCTTCTTACATCTTCAGATTCTCGAACTCTCTCTTCAATGTCTGAAGCTTGAACACCTTAACTTTATCACTACCTTGGTAAGCTTCTTGAAGAGTATTACAGGCATATTTGGTAGTTGTTGCTCCTGATATTTGTGGAAATAAGCTCTTATCAAGAGCTATCTGAATGTGAAACAATGCTTGAGCATTCTTCTTCCTTGCTTCCTTTCTTGCTATTTTTTCATTGGATGTAAGGGCATTCCAATCTCCTGGCTCATCATAACCTGATTCAACAATATCCCACAAATATTTTCCAATCAAAAAGGTCAGCATCTTAATGCACCAATAATCATAATCGTTCCCATCAAATTTGGAACATGCATGTTAGAATTCGACATTTTTAACTTTGGCGAAATTCCAACAATTAAAAATTTAACCCAAAACAATTTTACGTCCTCTGATACCAATTGTAGAATCTGAAATGGCCACTGCTCTCTAAGCTAACTAATAAACTAGAATAATTATGACATATAAAAAACCAATGAAAGATAATAAAACTAAAAAAAAACTCAGATCAAATGAGATCACTCCTCAACTTGTAAATCTCACATTGCTTCATCTATGTAAATACATTCTTATATAATAAACCTATTACTAATTATATTTTTTATCAAATACTAATTATTTATTCTGACTACTACCAATGATTCTGAGCACTGGCCATCCTAATAATTTGCTACACTAATTCTTAATAACATAGAATCACAAAATCTGTTGACTAATTTCAGTAATTACATAAATATTTAAGCATTATTCTCAACAAGCATTATTGATGGTGGCGAATGGCCTATCAATAAGATCAGGTGGAATGGCGACCCTGTAAGACATCTAGTAGCTGGTAATCATTCAGACTCTATTTAGTGGATCAGACATTTAGTGCGGCCAATGAGAAAATTGGAAGAGCATAGTGGAAAATAGTGACAAACATTCAGGTTCAGAGATATTCTCCAAAGTGGGAAACAATTGACTTCGCCAGATTCAGAGATAAGATATGATAGTTAGATTTTGGGATATTAAGATAATTTGATTTTGTAAGCTTGTAAGATTTTGTTTAGATATAAATGTAAGATATGTATGTTGTAAGTTTGTAAGATTTTGTTTAGATATATATGTAGTTCAGTGTGTATGGAGTCATTAAGTTATGGAATGGACTAGTTAATGAGGTATCATAGTGGCAGTTCTACTGGTATTTTATTGAGAGGAGAAATGTTATATCTCAAGCTAAATAGTCAATAAATGATTGAGACCAAGTTAATTACCCCACTAGCTTGAAAGGAGAAATGTTAGATCTCAAGCTAAATAGTCAATAAATGATTGAGATTAAGTTAATCTCTCCTTTAAATTAGCCAGAAAACTAGTTGTTTAAAAACTAGCGGTTAAACTAGCCATTAAGGAATTAGATAATTAGTTATATATAAATTTTATTTTATATATTTTAATTAGATATAATAATAAAATATTAATTTTTTTATTATGAATGGTTATAAATTCTAAATTGATTAAAAAAATTTAATTAAATTTTTTAATTATTATTAATTAATAAATATTAGATAATACATTAAAAAACTATATATTTTAGAATATAAAGGAAATTATAGATTATAATTATAAGATAATACAAAGGAAAAAGAATAAGAAAACAACAAGGGAAAAATAAAGAAAAGATACTAGAAAAACAAAAACAACAAAGAGGAGAAAAATCATCAAGACAAAAGTGGAGTCCAACTCTTATTCAACTCCCATAATCCCAGCATGTCTCTCAATCTCAACGGCCTCCCTAAACTTCTTATGATAATACATAAGAAACTATATATTATCAATATAAGAGAATATAAAGGAAATTATATATTATAATTATAAAATAGTAGAGAGGAAAAAGAATAAGAAAACAACAAGGGGAAAATAAAGAAAAGATACTAGACAAACAAAAAAACAAAGACAAGAAAATTCATCAAGACACAGGTGCAGTCCAACTCTTACTCAACTTACAACCATAATCCCAGCATGCCTCTCAATCTCAACGGCCTCCCTAAACTTCTTATGATGGAAGTGTTCCTCCAAAGCAATGACTTTGGAGGATCACTTCCATCATAGGAAGCTTAGGGAGGACATTGAGATTGAGAGGCATGCTAGCGATCTCAATAGGTATGATGGTTGGAAGTTGAGTAAGAATTGGACTCCACCTCTCTCTAGATGATTTTTCTCTCCCCCCTTTTTTTCCCTATGAGTTTTTTCCTTTAGCCTCTTTTTTTTTGTCTTTGTATCATTTTTTTTATTTTCCCCTCTTGTTTTCTTATTATTTTTTCTCGATATTATCTTATAATTATATTATATAAATTTTTTTATATTCTCTTATATTGATAATATATAGTTTCTTATGTATTATCTAGAATTTATTAATTAATAATAATTACAAAATTTTAATCAATTTAGAATTTATAACCATTTCTAATAAAAAAAATTAATATTTTATTATTATATCTAATTAAAAGATATAAAATAAAATTTAAATATAACTAATTCTTTAATGACTAGTTTAGAAAAATTCTTACCAATCATTCATCCACACTACTTATTCAAGAAAGGGTCTTTCAAGGAGAGCACACCCTGTTTAGTACGAGAATACTCGAAGAAGAAAGTAGAAACAGACTTGAAGTTAAGCAAGGAATACACTTGTAAATTCATAAATTTGGAATCTAACAAAAGTGTAAATTGTGAAATTTGGAGCTTTCCTTTGGGTCTAGTTTTAAAAATTCTATGTTTTTAATTTTTGTTTTTTGTTTTTAGCATATTTTGGTAGCACACGTAGTCATTGTTTCGTGATCATATTGGAATGCATGGATTTGGTGTTGAGATGTTAAAATGCACATAAATAAAACTAGGCACGATTTCTATGGAAAAGATTCTCAAGGTTGAACTTTATCACATCTACAAATAATATAATATTAATATTCACATTTAATAACAATATTATGCCCTCAAAAAACAATTATATTATTACTATTTATATATATATATAAATTATAGAACTATTTTCTTTTGAATTTTTAAGAAGATATTTTTTTTAGGCCTAGAGTATATTTCAGTTTCATATACTGTTATTTGCAGGTTTATTTACAGCTATACAACACATTTTTTATTTTTTTCTACAAACGTATGGGTTTAAAAATTAAAATTTACACACTTAACACACACACCCTAAGTGAAGAAGAGCCTGGTTAACACCGCCAGGAAAAGACTATAACATTGTAATCAATTGATCTTGCACCTCTCTGCCCTTGTGTCGAAATTATAATCAGTTGATCCTGCACCTCCTTTCCTTTTTTGGTCTCTCTTCCCTTTGTGCCGTGTTTTTTCTTTAATCATTGCACCCCCAAGGTGTTTATCTCAAAGACTTCTTGGCCTTCATCCTCATTTTCCGTTAGGAAGACTTACTCCTCCACGTAGGATTAGAGTTAATCCTCCACCGAGTCCGCACTCTGACTCCTCTTCTAGTTCATTAGGTTCCCCTTCTATTTCCATCCCCGGTTCTCCCCCTATCACCTTCACCATGTCTAGTTCAAGACCTAACACTGGTGGTATCCCCAGCCCTAATGCTCGGAATACTACTAGTGGAACCGCAACAGGAACTACCCTGGCTACTCCCTTGCTCCCCTATATGGTAGGCCTCAGTCTTCCCAATTTTAACCAGTTGATCAATGACCCTATATGCCATGATGTTGGTGGCCTGCTATGCCAACCAAGCTCATTTCCGACATCCCCAAGTTTGAAGGTCTTGCTGGAGAAGATCCTACAAATCATGTTTGATCTTTCCACATGTGGTGTTCGTCTAACTCTATTACTGATGACTTTGTCTGTCTTCGGTTCTTCCAACATATGCTTACTGGAAAATCTTCTAAGTGGTATGTTGATTAGGCCTCCTCCTCTCATACCACCTTTGCGGCTCTTTCCCGGGATTTTCTGTCTTATTTCTAGCTTCCCCTTCATTATGACACTGGTAACAAAATTTTGACTTCTTTCCATCAATTGTCTGTGACTCGCCTATCCGATCATGTCCAGGAATGGCGGAGAAGAAAGAGCCTATGTTGATCCCCTACCTTCAAATACTGTGTCTACATGGACTAGTTCCTAAGATCCCTTTTTTCCTGCTATAAGCAAAGATGTCACATTTTATTTCCCTCAAACTGAAGAAGCTGCTCTCTAAATTGTGTTAAAATATGACTTGATCTATGCTCAGTCTGGTTATGTATATACCGTCCTACCTGATCTCACTAGACCTGGTGGTGCGAATGCACTGGGGGCATCCCATGTCGCCGACGGTAGCATTGGAGCTCTTTCTCATCCATACGCTTAGCCTCCCATGGGCTATGGTTTCCCTCAGGGAGGGGCCAGCACCTCTAGCACTTTTCCCCCTCCCGATAGCATGTATCCAGGATACGACATGCCTCCTCCTTTTTCCCAACCTATTTACCACAATTTTACTCAACCTCCTTATTATCTGTATCTGATGCCTAGTGCTCCAGCTCTTCCAGCATTAGCACCCCCACCTCCCTTGCCTTCTCAACCCCCGCAATAGCAGCCACCACCCCCTCAGGGTCAGGTGTATGCATGTAGGGCACGACTAATCCTCATATTTCCAAAAAGAAGAGGAAAGGCACTCAAAATCAATATTCCCCTAGTAATCCTGGACCTAATCCCCAAGGTAATGCTCCTAACACTGCTAACCAGCAACAGGACACTCAGCCCAAGCAGGACATGCCTGTTCGCATGAATAAGCCTTGTTCATGTTGTGGTATCTATGGTCATTATGCACACAATTGTCCTCTTTTACCATAGATGCGGCAGATGTGGGAGACTCAAGCAGCATCGCGAGGATAGCAAGCCTCCCCTTTCGTACCTCCAAATGTTGCACCTAGTCAACGAGCTATGTTTACTAATCCTTTCCCTCAATAAGGATTTCTGGTTACCCAGCCCCCTGAAGGATAGGCAACCACTCAACCTCCTCCACCTGCTACCCCCGATTACCAGATTCTCATGATGAACTCTGACCAACCCATTACTGTTGACCTCAACCTTCAAACTCGGTCCTGTTAGTACAACAAGCCTCCCACTATGTCTACCTCCAACCCCCATTCTTTAGGTTCTATAGAGCCTCTTTTGACAACCAATGGTCCTTTGAAAATCCCTCAGCCTAAGGCATAGGTTCATACCAATATCCCTAAGGGACCATTTTGTTGAAACACTGCTTCTGGCAAAGCTGCCCATTCGTATAGTATAGTAGATGATTTGGCACAATCTCTTGCTGCCATCTCAATGCTAGAACTCCTTGAGTTGTGCCCTTCACAACGAAAATATCTAATATCTACCATGGGCACTGTAGATCCTTCAGATGATTGTTTGATCATATTTGATGTTGACCAATCGGAACATCCTCCCCTTCCTACTTCTGTCGCTTTCCAAATCCCCGACAAGATACTGAACGCCAATGTTTCCCATTGTATCATTGATGAGGGGGCACCCACCTGTGTGATCTCTGCTTCAGTTTGGAAGCAACTCCGATCACCTGAGTTGGCCCCTTCCACTATCACCCTCCAAGCATGGGATGGCCACTCTTCCAAGCCCATTGGCATGTTCTGCAATTGTCCTATTACTCTTGCAAGCAAGATTGTTTGCGTTGACGTCGAAGTCATTGATGCCCCCTTAGATTATAACATTCTATTAGGTCGTAGCTACACTTATGTGATGTCTGCTATACCATCTATAGTTCACCGCAAGATTTCCTTCCTCACGATAGAAAGATAGTCACCATTGACCAGTTGACATATTATGAACTGAAGTCTCAGACCTCCCCTGAGTCCATCATCTCTTCGGTGGCCAATAAGAAAAATGTCGAACCTTTAACCAGTGTCTCACTCGGAGTCTACAAAGACTCCTCTTTGCTTGGTTCATTCCATGGTCTCCCTCCTCCTGCCTCTAGTCCTATCTTGTCGAATGTTTGCATGTTGCAATCGTATCGAGCCTCCCTCAAGCGGCCCTTTTCGGCTAGTCAGCATCCCCGCCCTCTGTAACCTTCTCCTAGCACTTCGACTCAAGCTTATAGACCCCCACCTCCTAGCCTTTCATCTGCAACTAGTATCCATGAGCCTCTCCACCCTCCTGGCACAGTTCCTCCTGGCCTTAACCATCTTAGAGTTGTCCTGCCTAGCCATTACCCCTGCGGTCAGATACCGTTTCTATCTCCCCCTCCTGGAGTTTTTTTGATACCTATCATGGCTACCTTATACCTTCCTATATTGACCCTGGGGATCCCAGTCTGGTACATTGATCCCCCAGTCACTACCCCACCTAGTCAGCCAAAACATTATCTTGCTTTGACCTCGGTTCAACCAGTCCCCATAACCCCTCCTGCTACTACCGTGCCTCAACCATTTCAACAGGAACCTCCTCCTATTGTGATAGCTTCGGGTAAAGGTAGAAAAGCTCACAAGAAGGCATCAAAATGCAAGGCTGCCCCGACAAGCCCTGCTTCTCCTTGGCCTCCAATGCGTACCACTCAGTGTGCTTTGTGTGATGTCGTTGGCCATGCCACCCATCAATGTCCTGAATTGCCTTGTATAAAGCCCATGGTTAATGTTGTGTTCCATGAGGCTAAGGTTCCTGAAGCCTATGTTTCTTCCATGACTATAGCCAAGAACCCTAAAACTATTGACAACAACCAACCCTCTGCTTTGTGTGATCTCCATGGCCTTTATTCCCACTGTTTTTCCTGCCTCACGCATTACTGCGCCTCTTTGGAGGTATTTCGGGAGTACGAGATTGAACAGAACCAATATACCTCGCCCGCCCTTACGCAGTATGCTTCAGGCTAGCTTGAGGACCTACCTGCTCCCATTGACATTCCTCCTCCTGATGTCGAGATGACAAATCTTGCGGCCACCATTCTCTACCTATCATCATTCATGAGATCCACGGTGGAAGCTCCCCCTAATACTTCCCCATCTATTTCACTTGAACTCCCTTTAATGATCACCCTCGGCTCAACATCATTGGATCCCTTATCTGCTTCTTTTTCTGTCACCACTTGTGATGATGCACATGTGAACCTCTCTTCTCATGATGATGACTCAAGTAGTTTCACAGCGTCAAGTGGTCTTTCTTCCACCAGTCACCCCATCTTCTATTACGATGACGACATTATGGAAGTAGTCACCACCCCTGACTTCATCTATCCCCCCTTACATTGAACCCATGCATTTGAACCACATACTCCTTGTGGTCATTACATTGACACCCAATGTTTGGGTAAGGGGGCACCCATATTTGAGAGACCAGGAGAATCAATTCTCCATAACTCTCCTAGTGTATCTGGTCGTGTCGACTCTATTACCCTTATCCTTCCCCATTTAGAAGAACCTCTAGAGTCCCATATCACTTTAGATCACTCTAGGAATGATAACCCTCATTATTCCTTTATCTTACATCAGTAACCCAGTCCCCTAGACATTGTTGTTGACCAACTTGTGGGTTTTCTAGGAGAGCACCAGTTAATTATCTCCAAATCCTCTCTTTGGGATAGTGACCCCATGTATGCCAAACCAGAAACTTAAGTCCATTTGCTTCATATATGCAATACCAAAAGAGATTGGTAATCCTCCACTCCCTTTCTCGAACTACATAACCATAATGAAAAAAAATGGCACACCACATCATAAAAATGTGTTTATATTTCCCCTTTCTAAATAAATTTTGGCATGACCATAGCATGCTTAGGGGCACCTATGCCCCTCAACCATAAAAACCCATCTCTCAGCCAAAAACAACACAGAAAAACCCCTCTCTTGTTAAGAATTTACCGCAGGAATAATAAACAATTTCACTGAGAGAAATAAATAAACATAACCAGCAACAAATCACATAAACATAAACACAATGTTTAACCGGGAAAACCCCAAATCCGGGGAAAAACCCAACCAATGAAATTTTATTAACCATTGGCCAAAACCCTAGCCAATCTGGCCAAGTGAACCTTCACCGCTCACCTCCAGGCCTTACATTACAATGAAGTATTCCCAGCCTCTTATAGGCTCCATTATATGCAATACCATGGGCCAAAACCATGGGTAAACAAAACCATGTGCCCCAAAACCACTACTATTTACCCTAGTCAACATTGACTCTACCCCGAGTCATGTTTACCTAACAATTCCCCCCTTAAACTTGACTTGGGGATTATTGACTAAATCCAGCCAAACCTGCTAGATGAGACAACCCCGCTCACTCTAGCTCTTCCCCCCTCAAATTTTTACCTACGGTAATTGTTAACTTGACATCCCCCCTATCACCTAGGTCTAACCCAAACTTTACTAGTGATTTACCCAGGGGTACGCATGCCATACGAGGTCTTACAGTAGTATGCCCATTTACATGTAATAAAATTAACTCCATTATATATATATATTTTTGTTTCATTGTTGCTGTACTTTTTGTAACCATTCTTTTACATTCATTCATGATGTCCTCTCCAAAAAGGACATCATAGTTGTACATCAATGTCCATATAAAAAGAACCCATCTACCGGATTACATGGGTCACCGGCCTCTGTAACCACCAGTCCTCTAGGATTTCTCTTCAGATACATGGTTCATCAATTTAATTAATTCACTTGCAAATATCCTCTTTCATTTGGCGTTCTTCAAAGCATTTGATTGACACATTCTGTCAAATACTTGCTGAGCATTGACTATATTTCCACATTTGGCATACATAACTACAAGAGAACTTCCCATAATAGCGTCGGACTCTAAGCCACCTCTGATTATGAACCCATGGATTTCCTCGCCTTGTTGGAGTGCTATCAAATTGGTGCATACACCAAGAACACTCATAGCAGTGACTGAATTTGGTTTTATACCTGTCAAATGCATTTTATACATGAGCATCAAGGGCTCATCACCGAGCCCATTCTGCGCATAACATGCAGGAAGAATACTAAAGACTGTAACGGAGTCCACCTTCATGATGGTCAATTGCATTTGTGAGAAAAGTTTCAAAGACTCACACCCTTACAGCACTTATCGATATTCTTGCCACATCCAAGACTTTTCTGCTTCTTTTTTAAGTTTCTCGAGTAGGTAAATGACTTTGATCTCTTCCCCCCATCTGTCGAGTAGATCTCCAACCTGAACGACTGTGGCCTTTCCTCCGACCCATTGATTTTTCTCGTCCATGACTTGGGTGGCCATGAGCCTGCCTTGCCTTGTGAAGGTCCCCATGGATGTCACCAATTGCAACTAGCTGATCTATGGATGGGAATCTAGTAACTCTCTGTGCCCAGTTTGACACATTATTCATCTCCTGTCTGAGAATTACTCATCTTTTGCTTCTTCCGAGAATTCGATATCTGGCCTCCGCCCTGCAATAACAGATCCATTAAACTGCTACTGTTATCGCTGACTCCTTCCATTATGTTCCGTGGATCAACAGAGAAACAAGCGCACTATTCTACATGGCGCTCAAATTATTACAACATGGAAGGGACTTGGAGTCTTAAATGTTCTTAAATCCAGCCCATACTGAGAGAATTGTTCAGAATATACATGCTCATAATAAATATACATAATCAGTCTCAAGAACTCAATACGCCTATGAATTTATTTTCACCATGGATAATCCAGCTCTGATCAGAGTGGGAGAGTGGTGTAACTTTACTCTCTGCTCCTGCATTTAAGCTTCATTTGGCTACACTTATGGGATCTCATATGATCTCCAAGCTCCAAGCTCTATGCTTTGTGCCATTCTATTTCCATCATGCCAATACAAACCCTTGGCAAAAAAAAACGTCCATCTGAAGCCAAAACCTGAACCATGGCTCTGATACCATTTGTTAAGAATTTACCGCAGGAATAATAAACAATTTCACTGAGAGAAATAAATGAACATAACCAGCAACAAATCACATAAACATAAACACAATGTTTAACCAGGAAAACCCCAAATCCGGGGAAAAACCCAACCAATGAAATTTCATTAACCATTGGCCAAAACCCTGGCCAATCCGGCCAAGTGAGCCTTCACCGCTCACCTCCAGGCCTTACATTACAATGAAGTATTCCCAGCCTCTTATAGGCTCGATTACATGCAATACCATGGGCCAAAATCATGGGTGCACAAAACCATGTGCTCCAAAACCACTGCTATTTACCCTAGTCAACATTGACTCTACCCCGAGTCATGTTTACCTAACATCTCTAACAGGTCACACTTTCCAGGCAAAATCTTGGTATAGGTCGCACTTTTCTTCCCAAAACCTGCTACCGAGGTCGCAGATATTTCCCCAAAAAGTGCAACCCAGCTGTAAAGAGGAGCAGGGGTATGTTCCTAAGCTCTAGGCACCTAAAATTAACTTTCAATCCACTTAAATGAAAGAGTAGGGTTAGGCCTCTTACCTCCAACTGACGGATCCTGATTCCAACGGTCGGTTTGTCCGCTATGATTGCCGTAAGATTTAGGGCCTTCTCTCCTCTCTACATTCACCATAGCTACACTTTTAAATGAGTTAATTTGGAGGTAAAATGCCTTATTAAAGGAGAAACCCCTGATTTTTCTTTCGTGTGCTGCGACCAAACCATAGCTCATTTTGACAAACCATCTACAACGTTGGAAAGCTCTCACCGAGCTCTTAAATGGGTATCTGTTAGTTTTTGTGATTTAATCCTTCACCAGGACACATTTTTCCAAGAAGGGTCACTTCACCACTCCTGAAAATCGAATTTCTTCACTTACAACACTTGTACTTGGGGCACCATCTTGCCTCCATACTTGTCCATGCTAGTGGCAATTTTTGTCGTGAGTAACCATCTTGTACTCATGCTTTTATGGTCCCCACCGAACCTTTTCTATGTGGCAGCATCATCGAGTCGCCCTTGTTTAGAGAATTTGATTTGAGTCATCATCGCATCCATGGAGTCTATCCCGAGTCCCTTTGTATCTCATTATAGTCCTCCATCCTTCATTACTTGGTTCATCTCTCTTGTCGCACATTATGGCCTTCAGTCCTACTGTCCCCTGTCCCCTTTGATATTGTGTCAGTTGTTGCCAGGTCATCCATGCCCTTCATGCTCTAAAAAGGAAATTCGTCAGTCTGCTACTCAATACCCCCCATTCCATCATCATCCTTGATATCCTTCTATTAGTCGCTCTACTATTTTCTCTCATGCCTTATTTGAGGATTTCTTATTACCTCACCTATGGCAGACCTCCTTCTGTCGACATTAGATCATTCATTCCAAAGGACAGATCTAGAGGGCGGTGCACCTTGGTTCCAGCTTCCACTCTTGTTCGGTGCCTCGGATCAGGAAAAGGGACTCCTTATTGCCCTTTGAATTGGTTGTTTCTCAGCTCTAGCTCCTTACGGCATGATCGAGATCTATATACTTGATGGTTCAGTGATGCAGCAAATTCTACCGGTGATTCCTGAGTGTGTGTGAGATGTTTCAGACCTCATGAGGGGGTTACCCTTCAGGTATCCCCCCACATGCCCGGATGACCTCTTCATTATAACCTTTGATGCAGCCCCACAGATTTGATGATTTCGGCCTCCACCACTTGTAGCGCCTTTTAGTTTGCATGTATCAGTCAAATTTTCAGATCCCTTTCCTATTTACAGGGGCATTTTGGTTGTACTTATATCTCATATACTCATATATTATTGTAGAAGTCCTGGATGTTATCCCAGACACATTATGTATGTGGGATTCATTATCATATTTTTATCTCGCTCATGTTTATGTCAACATGTACTATATAGTTCAGTCCCTTGTTTACTCGACACATTATTCATTTTACTTTATCTCGGCGGGCATAATTATGCCTCCCCTTCCGCCTATAGCATAGGTACTCACTCATAAAAGATAATTTTCGCACTTGTAAGTCTCACCTCCTCAGATTTTAGTCCTCTAGAGCTTTTATCTACCTTATATTTCTCTCTCTCTAACTTCCCCTTTGGTTTCTAGTGATTGAGTTCTTACAACGTACTTTGGTCATACAATTAGCTCCTAACGCTCGCATGCTTGGGGCAATTTGTTACGCCATTTTTTGGTCATCTAACCTGTTACTCTTAGATGGACCAAAGTACACCATGTAAGACCAACTTTACCCTAAGTAAAATTTCTTTCACTATGAAAAATAACTTAGTAAACCACATTTATTAAGTTTTTTATGGTCTAAACAGGAAACCACATGAGGAAATATTAAATAAATCCTTATTTTTTTTATTTTCCTCAAGGAATAATTAGTTATACAATAATTTAATTAATATTCCAGGTCATATTTAACCCAAAACAGGAAAATTAATTTGATAAATCATTATTTATCTTATTATTTTCTAGGAATAATTATTTAAACCTTATTTAAATAATATTCCTTGTTAAATTTGACTAAATCATTTATAAATAATTGAATAAATCATTATTTATTTAATTATTACTCAACCACATCCTTAAAATAATAAATAAATGATTTAATATTTATTTATTATTTACAAATAAAGGGATTTGACCAAAGTCAAATTCTTTTTCCCTCCAACAAATATAATAAAATATTCAATAAAATTTGGATCTTGATTTGGTTAATAATATTTTAATTATGCACCAATATCTATATTAACTCAATCTTATGTTATAAATAGAAGGGTTTTTCCATTCACTCACTAACTTTTGTTGCCTAAAGATCACTCTGGATCTATACTTTTGGTCTCACTTTGATCCTCCATCATTGTCATATTTTGCTACCATTTGTCTTCTGAGCTCCCTTTGAGTTCCATTTTTTGTCTGGTTTTTCTACACCATCAAGAGAGAAAGATCTTAGATCTGAAGTGTTGAGGACTTACAAGAACCCATCCCATTGAGGGGGGCTGGTAACATCTTTCTATGTTCCCTTCCCAAGTGTCAAAAATACAAAAATTATTTAAAAATATTCTTGTCTTGTCTATTGGATGCATTGAGAAACTCTTTCTTTTATTTACTACTTAATGTCTTTTACTGTATAGATCTAGATTTTGTAGCATTTATCTTGGTCCACTAATTGCCGATCTAAAGGAATTGACAACCATCTTTGATGTTAGGGCTGTATGTTATGCATAGCTAAAGTGGACTTCTTTCATACACTTGCGATTAGAATTCATACTAACACAACTGAACACATGAAGCAACAGTCCAATGCCTCCAAGACATGTATATACATATGCAACACCAAGAGTATCCTCCAACCTCCTATAGTAGTAGCATCTCCAATCAACACAACATGAAAATCTCACTCATCACTCATGCATATGGCAAACAACACCAAGAGTTTGTTGACATCAATGCCAACAATACAATTCCAACACTCTCCAAGGATTATTTCACTTGATGTGATGTTGATTGAACTCCAAGGGATTCTTATTTATACAAATTGATGGAGGAGTTAAGGGGTGTATTTTGTGCCAAGGTGTCCCTTTACTTTGTGCAATCGACTTGAGGAAAAACCCCTCTTGATAACATTTAAACATAGTTATCAAATTCCTTGATTATTTCTTGCCCAAATAAATTTGTGCCACATTAAATAATAGTGGGATGAGTGCCAAGATGATTTAAACTCATCAATATTAATAATTTTCCTTTAACCAATATGAATTCTTTTTTTGGGGCAAGATGGTTTCATCTTAGGATAGCTATAATTCTTCTTGGGGTAATTGGATTTCTCTTGGGAAAATTCATCCCAAAGATGCCCCAAATTTCAACATTAAGAAGAAAATGAGCATTTCTAAGGTAAGAGTTAATTCTCATGACCTTGATAACTAGGCGTTGGTCTACTCCAAAAATTCCATGGGAAGAAAGAGTATGTTTTTTGTGCAATACTAAGAGAGTTGAAGATGAAAAACACTTTATCTTGGATTATCCAACTTATTAATAACACACACCCAACATAAATGTTATTCAATAATAAGAAGAGTTGTTCAAAACATTGGAAATTTTGAATCCATTCTCTATGTATTTTTTTCTCTGCAATCTCTATCAAATATTTTACTAAAGTCATCGAAGTATTGAATTTAGAGAAGAATTCCTTTGGGGTCTTGAATTTATTTTGATCCAATGAATTCTCGTTATTCTCTAGCTAATGTCCTCTCAACTCATCTTTCTTGCAAAATAATACGTTCAATTTGGTCCAAACATGACGAGAGATGCCAACCTTCTACATGAAATAACAATTTAGGGAAGATCGACAAACATAATATTCCAGATGAATCATCCATTATTTTGAAGAAATTAGATTTCTTAATGGTTGAAATAGGATCATTTTTAATCCCCATTGTGATGTTGTAGAGTCCCTCGCTAAGAAAGAACAATTGGATTTTTAGCTTCGAGAAAATGTAATTGAAAGGAATGATGATCACAGTGAGTTGGTAAATTCTCTATGGGTTTTCCTAACTTGTCAAATATGAAATAAAATTTTATTATTCTTTATAAACTCACTGATGTTATGATACCATGAAGGATTTCAAGCACAAGCATAGTTTTTAGTTGTGTAAAAATACTAGACTAGCTACAATAGGACAAGAGAGAAGGGAGAAAGAGGTTTCTAGGAAAAAAGGCTAAGTAGCTAAAAGGGCCAATTCAAATAAAAATGGGATATGGTTGTGAGTGAGTGGATAAGGTAATCTCTCAAAATAAAAAAGGGAATTCACATTAGTAATTAGGGAGCTTAGGTACAAAGTAATATGAAATAATTGAGAGGAAATTGCTATGCCATAGCCCAATTATTTTTTAGTTCCTTTGACTTGTCATCCTATGTGTGACCCCTTGATCCTAAATGGTAGGAAAATTTATTTTGAGTTCCTTTGACATGTCATCCTACGTGTAACCCCTTGGTCCTAAATAATAATAAAAATTAGTAAAAAGAAAAAAATTAGCATATACTCTAAATAATATATAAAATAAATTTAATTATAACCTATGTGAAATCACAATAAAATCATAAATGCAATGCACCTCATCATTAACAAATTATATCAATTATTTACGTGACATCGTATATAATCTATAGAATCATTTTTGTTTTGACTAATTTTTAACCAAGTCTAATTACATTACGTAATGATTTTGACTTATTTTACAATATATTAACATAAAAAATATAAGAATTAAAGAAAATAAGGAAAGAAAAAGATAACAAAAGAGAAAAGAAAAACATGAAAACTAAACTAAATTAAAAATTCATTATATTAAAGTGAAAGATGTCTATACATTTCACTATAATTTTGATTTTTTAATTGTTTTATATGTTTTAATTTAAAATTAAATAAAAGAATTATTTAAATTAAATTTAAATAAATATATTAAAATTAATAATAATATATTAAACATTTATTTTAATATATTTAATTTTAAAATCTTTCACTGTAAGTGATCATTCAAGTCTTATGTCTATTTCAGTGACATTTCATTCAAGTCATATGTTTATCTCAATGACATTTAAATATATGTATTAAAATTAATAATAATGTATTAAACATTTATTTTAACATATTTTATTTTAAAATCTCTCATTATAGGTGATCATTCAAGTCATATGCCTATCTCAGCGACATTTATTATTTATGATAATAAGCCATCTAAAAGAAAGTGAGGATTGAGGATTTTCCACATAGCATTTTTATGAGATGTTAGTGCATGTTAGCCTTATGCTAGTTTAATGTCTGGCAGAATTTTATCCATTACAAGAAGCGGACTCAAATTTAACACACACATCCCTGAGCTAGCGAGGCCATTTTCCGAGTATTCATTAAACGAGGGGACATATCCGGCAGCTATCCATTCCGCTTCTTGCAGATAAGACTCCAGGTATCGTTCCCACTAAAAATGAAGGCAACAGGAAGATGGAGTATGTTTTGAGTTGTTGTCTATAATATAATATAATATAACATAGATGAGAACAGTACATACGCCATTATTTCGTATGTACGCTTCCATATCCCGCCCTTGCATCTTTTCCACTTCAGCAGTCCATTCATTGGCTGTATTCATGAAGAACTCGAATATTTTTTTAATGTGGTCTGGAAGCCGGCCTACTAATGAACTATCCCATCTGAAAATAAAATAATGCTATTAAAAAAGGGTAAAAAACTTCCTGCTATCCCACTCCAAAGGGTAAAAAGGATCGCTGCCAATTTCTACATGATAGTAGCTATAATTTGAATTTGACTTAACCTTCTCACTCCCTCAGTGAAGATTTTGATTTCGTCCAATGTTCCGTGAGTATCATACAGGTCATCTAGAACCGTCATCAGTGTTGAAAGTTGTGTGAAGGCCATTCTGCTGCTGCAAAATTCGGGCTCAAATGTGCTAAGAACCGCCCAAAGATAAAGTTCCACGTGGCGTTTCCTATAGAAATTCAGCTGCGGCAGATATGAGTCTGCCCACCACCTATATATTGCACACCATCATATGTCACTAAATTGACAAGCAAACATAATGATGAGATACATGATCTATCCTATCTTATCCTATCCCATCACCATAATGTGCACCTGGAGATAAGTTGCATCTCTTTTTTATGTGTGCTTTGCAGAATATTGAAGTCCAGTTTCGCCAAACTCCAAAATTTTTTGGTTGATATTTGACCTGAAAGAATACATAGGGAACATAGATTACTGTATTGAGAACACTAACTGAAAATCAATATTCATTTTTCCGTATTCATTGAAACTCAAATAGCTGAACCATAAATAGTTTTGTTCATATATTTCTATAAAGTTCCGAGCCTCCCATCTAGGCACACTGCAATGCCATGGAAATTCCAATGCATATTTCACCTGGTAAATATTAATCAAATCAGATGAAATGCGAAGAAGATAAAATATACAAAATAAATAAATAAATAAAAATAAATATACAAATATCGCTTAGAGTTTTCTCCAAATGTACTAATATGAAACAATAGATTTAATTGACCTAAGCCTATGGATGAGAGAGGCACAATTGCCCTGAAAAAACGGGGTCAAAGAACAGCATTCGATCCCTAAAAATGATGCATGATGCTGAGGATGAGGAAGTCTGTATTTTCGGTCTGAGGAGGAAGTCCTTGGCGGCGGAGGAGAAGTTCAGGGCCAAGCGAATGACGGCCCGTGAGTCCAATGTGCTAAGAACAGCCCAAAAAATTCGGGCTCAAATGTGCTAAGAACAGCCCAAAAATAAAGTTCCACGTGGCGTTTCCTATAGAAATTCAGCTGCGGCAGATATGAGTCTGCCCACCACCTATATATCGCACACCGTCATATGTCACTAAATTGACAAGCAAACATAATGATGAGATACATGGTCTATCCTATCTTATCCTATCCCATCACCATAATGTGCACGTGGAGATAAGTTGCATCTCTTTTTTATGTGTGCTTTGCAGAATATTGAAGTCCAGTTTCGCCAACTCCAAAAGTTTTTAATTGATATTTGACCTGAAAGAATACATAGGGAACATAGATTACTGTATTGAGAACACTAACTGAAAATCAATATTCATTTTTCCGTATTCATTGAAACTCAAATAGCTGAGCCATAAATAGTTTTGTTCATATATTTCTATAAAGTTCTGAGCCTCCCATCTAGGCACACTGCAATGCCATGGAAATTCCAATGCATATTTCACCTGGTAAATATTAATCAAATCAGATGAAATGCGAAGAGGATAAAATATACTAAATAAATAAATAAATAAAAATAAATATACAAATATCGCTTAGAGTTTTCTCCAAATGTACTAATATGAAACAATAGATTTATTTGACCTAAGCCTATGGATGAGAGAGGCACAATTGACCTGAAAAAACGGGGTCAAAGAACAGCATTAGATCCCTAAAAATGATGCATGATGCTGAGGAGAATGGCAGTTGTGGCCAAGCGAATGACGGCCCGTGAGTCCAGAAGTTCCCTGAAGCAGCGAATGGCCGATCAATAAGATCAGGTGGAATGGCGACCCTGTAAGGCATCTAGTAGCTGGTAATCATTCCTCTATGCAGTAGATCAGACATTTAGTGCGGCCAATGAGAAAAGTGGAAGATCATAGTGGAAAATAGTGATAGACATTCAGGTTCAGAGATATTGTCCAAAGTGGGAAACAATTGACTTCATCAGATCAGAGATAAGATATGATAGTTAGATTTTGGGATGTTAAGTTAATTTGATTCTGGAATATTTTTGAAATTGAAATGGTTAAACAATTGACTTTATTAAATTTGAAAATTTTCAAAGTTGATTCATTCCAAATATACAATCAACATAAAAATACTTCTTGATGTTAGAAACTGGACTATAGCCACCGAGGAAAACGCAAGCAGAGAAAAACTCACTAAAAATGCAGCGGGTTTCTGCACTTGTTTTCACAAAGCGGGTTTCTGCACTTGTTTTCACAAAGAAGTGCATAAATTTTATTGTCGAACAAATCACATGTACTTTTCCAAGTGTTCACACACTGTGTAAGCCTGTAAGATTTTGTTAAGACATACATGTAGTTCAGTGAGCACATACTGTTGTAAGCTTGTAAGAGTTTGTGTAGGGAGTCATCAAGTTATGGAATGGACTAGTTGATGAGGTAAGATTTTGTTAAGACATACATGTAGTTCAGTGAGCACATACTGTTGTAAGCTTGTAAGAGTTTGTGTAGGGAGTCATCAAGTTATGGAATGGACTAGTTGATGAGGTACTACAGAGGCAGTTGTACTGGTATCTTAACTAACTTGGGAGGAGAAATGTTAGATCTCAAGTTAAATAGTCAATAAATGATTGAGATCAAGTTAATCTCTCTAGTCAAATTTAATTGAGATTGACAAACCATGATTCTTACTCATAATATTATTCTGGAGTATAATTTATTTAAAATCTAAACAAAATTAATATTATTAGATGTAAGAATTTTATTATTCATAAAGTAGATAAATGCCTTTAACCAACTAATTCTCGTAAAAAAGTTCAAAAATTTTCTTGAATAAATAGTGTGGCTGCATCATTAAGAGGAATATGTGTCATAAAACTAGTTGTTTAAAAACTAATTCTTTAAACTAGCCATTAAAGAATTAGTTAATTAGTTATATATAAATTTTATTTTATATCTTTTAATTATATATAATAATAAAATATTAATTTTTTTATTATAAATAGTTATAAATTCTAAATTGATTAGAAAAAATTTAATTAAAATTTTTAATTATTATTAATTAATAAATTAGATAATACATAAGAAACTATATATTATCAATATAAGAGAATATAAAGGAAATTATATATTATAAGTATAAGATAATACTGAGAAAAAGAATAAGAAAACAAGAAGGGAAAAACCCGTGAACTGCTGGGTTATGGGCTCACATAAATTTCCAAGCACGTACGTCGGATCGCAATATCGCAACTTCGTAGCTTTAAACAGATTGCAGCTTTAACAAGTCTGCTACTTGCTATCAGTACCAAGTCCTTTTCTTTCTCTTAGCAATTCTACCCACATTCTCTGTGGAATTGCCTTTGTGATATTTCTGTAAGAACACTCATGAGTTGCAACAAAACCTCTACAGTAACAAGTCTTCTCCTTGCTACATGATACCTCACTAAGCTTCTCTCCTCTGAACTCATTCTTTTGGCATCTCTCTAGTTCTCTCCTCTGGAACCATTTGAGCACTCCTTGCTCTAGGCTGCTGCAAATCTTCTCACCTTCTTCTGTCGTTACCTGCACAAAATATAAATACCACATGCTTACTAATCTTCAATATATTTGTACCTCCTTCCTTTGCACACAGAATCTTTTTCTGCTCTGATACCACTTTGATGTAGCAAGGTTGCATATTTTTCACAATACGCATGGACCTGCGGGTTATGGGCCCACATAAATTTCGAATCACGCATGATGGATCGTAATATCGCAACTTCACATCTTTAAATGGATCACAGATCGCAAAACTTAGCCTCATCGTGCAACACACATTCAACTCATCGACAATCGCCCATCATAATATCGCGATGTTTAACCATATCGCAATCTTTGCAATTTTGCGATTTCGCAAATCGGCAAACATAAGTTATCGCATGTCAAACATCTTAAAAAATAACAATAACAAGGTTCCTCTATCATGTGTGATATGCGATTGCATCGCATCACAACTCCACTTCTTATCGCATCGCAACTTAAACCAATTAACTTGCGATGCCTTAACATGTAAATATAAAAATCGTAGATTGCAATGTGTGCTAACAATCTTATGGCTAATGCGATGTAATCTAGTCCATCCATCTCTCACTATCATTTCTACGATTTGATCACGACCGTCCATCCCACCTACACAATGAAATTTGTCGATAGAATTGTGTCTTTAATAAAATCATGTTCTTCCATAAACTTTGATTTACAATGAAGTTCATGGGAACTTCGTTCACCATTCATATTCATACAACCTATAATTTAACAATATTAAATAAACACACAGATAATACAAAATCCATATTATTCCTGGATACATAAAAACAAAAAGATTCCATCATTATCTCGAGCTCGAGATTCAGGCTAAGGCCACTATGGGCCTGAATCACAAATTTTCCCTCAGGTTCCATTGTGTTATCTCTCTCATACAACACAATCTTTGCATTTTAAAGAAATTACAAAATGAGTGGATCATCTAAGATCCACGATGTCCTCCCACACTCACTTAACTAATCCCTGAGATCACTCTATTTTAATTACATGGAAGATTTTTAAAATTAATCATATCTTATAGATGCATCGATTCCACCTTTGAGATAACAAATTTATCATTTTTACCAAATTGCATGGAAATTAGCCCCCTTTTAAAATGGTTGTCCACGTTTCTCCTTCCACAACTTTGATTTTCAATTTTAATTAAGGGTGGTCTGATGCTCCTACATCAATCTTGCTTCTGGTGCTGGAACTTCAGCTTATCGAATTCGCTTCTGTAGTCTGGAAAGTTCCTACCCAACCGTTTCCCATGATTCCTTTCATGGACCAATATAAAAACAAAGTTTGTTTGAACTGAGTTACTCTACCCCGAGTTTCCATAGGATCAAGCACGAGGGCCCTCCATTCTTCTCCCTCTATCTCCATCGACCCTACATTTCGGTCGATTTAAGTGTGCTTCCCATTTCTCTATCAACTTCTTGATGTCTTTGAGGGTGTTCTCATAGTATACACTCAAACAAATTTTATTTTTTAAATTTATTATTAATATTTTGTTTGTTCGTATATATATTTATTTGATTTTCTTATTCTTGTTGAATTATTTTATACTCTAATAACTTTTTATTTTTATTAAATTATTTTATAATCGAATTAATTTTTATGATTTTATTAATTAAACTATTAATTTATAGTTTTATTAATTGAAATTCATAATCGTAGATTTGAAATTCCTTTCGTTTCTTTTAATTCCTTATTATTGTTATATATTTATGCATATAATTAAATAATAAAATCATATTATTAATAATTTATAAATTTATATTTTTAAGGCCTTAGTTTTGTTTTTCTTTATTATTAATTTTCAATTTTAGTTTCTTGTCTTTTATAGTTAATTGTATTTATTTGAACTGCAATAAGTGGTTTCAAAGACCTCAAATCTCCTATGTGATTTCTAACTAGATAAATATAGACAATTTCTAACTAAATAAAATATAATTAATTTTATTTATTTAATTTTACTTAATATATTAATTAGTATTATTAAATATTAATGTAAAAAATAATAAAAAATGCCATATAAATTTTTAGGTTCAATTTACTTAGATAACGTTTAATATTTTGTTAAATATTATATAACAATTAATAACAAATTCTAAGGTTCTTATAATATAGTAATATATAAAATTAATTAAGAAATAATTAGTAGGAAAAAAATGAATGATATATATATAAAATATCTTATATAACATTTAATATTTTGTTTTACCTATTGTATAACCATTAATAATAACCAATTCTAGATTTCTTAAAATAAAGTAAAAATTAATAACAAATTCTATATTTCTTAAAATATACTAATATATAAAATTGGTTGGTGAAATATATTATAGTTTATATGACTTATTAAATTTTATCCAAATCTGTAAACACAGTGAATTTAAAATATTTAAATGATTTAAATCTATAATTTTAATAATTTCTAAACCATTTTTAATAAACATTCTATAATTTTTTATAACAATAATATTTAAGGTAAAATAATATAAATTTTAAATTAGAATAATAATAATTAAGGACCAATAATTTTATAACAATAATAATTAATGAGAAATAATATGAATTTCCCAACATATATAAAATTTATAGTGTGTAACTTATTATTATTATAAATAATTAATAACAAATAATATCAATCTCGAGTAACATAATAGTAAATATTATATAAAATTTTAAATTAAATATATCTCAAGTTGTATATCATTTATTAATTTATTATTACAACAAGATTTGTATAGATAAATATTGCATATTCTTTATGTATTTTATATATATAACAGTTTTATTGGTCCATCAAAAATGAATTACATAACATCTTAGTACATTAATCTTTCCCTAATCACGCTACACAATATTGCATTTCTCTTTTCTAGATTTAGGCTTCACTATTATAAATTAACTTATCCTTCTTGTCTTTCCTCTTCCGATGGTTTATCCAATATTAGGGATTGTCTTAGACAACAACTTCCTTTCGTTGAGATGTTTCCATTGCCAAGTTCTCAGACATATATCTTGGCTCATCTCCTTGTCACTATCTAAATGGTTTGATTCATAGGTACGTTTTTTCCCACTCTTTGCAAATGCCAAAATTATAGTTGAATTTTGTGTTTTGCTAATTGATGGGTGAGCTTCCTCCCCTGATGTTTGAGATGGAATATCATGAGTTTGAGTTGGGACTGCAGGAGCAATGATGGCATTAAGACTCATTTGATTCTAATAATTACTCGACCTGTGAGCCACATTCGACTTAGAACCATTGGGTGTTTTTGGATCTTTCCAACCACGATTTTTCTTCTCGGTTTCAAGGTGCGGAGAGGTTCCTTGTGAATATGGGAAAACATTTTGTAGGTGTGTGAGCTGCTGGCAATATCTACAGCAAAAAGTTGACTTTTCAAAATGATTCCACCTATTGGTAATAAACCCTATTTCCCCATTTAAGGAGGATTGTATCCCACTATCCTTTTATGAGGTCCATTTCAACACAAATTCGAATAAATGTGTAAATTCCTTTCAGAATCCTTTCTGAGTCAATTTTGATGTAGTAGCCTAAAAAATTTCCCAAATCTTCTAAGATATTAGGATGTGTCATATGGATGGGAAAATTGGGAAACCTCACCCATACTATAGTTGCAATATTTGACATAGATAGAAGATTAAAATTTGTAAACCAAGGATGAAGGGAGAGATGAGATCAACCCCAAAACCAAGGTCATTGATCAAAACCCTTTTTCCAGTCCTCTAACTTTTGAAAATTATCAATAAAAAATTATTTTGACTAGAAATGTACTGTGACATCTTGAGGCTAGTTCTGGTGAACCCACTCCTTAAGAGCTAATGAACAAGGAAAAAAATCATTGAAATGTCAAATAAGGACATTGTGTTCATAATTTTCAGTTAGTAAACTACATGCAGTATTTTTCACATCAAGAGAAGGGGTTTTAGCTAAATTCTCCACCACAGATGTAGATCCAGAGAGATATTTAGGGTTTTGCAAGGGAGGCCCTGGTTTTAGAACATATTTAAATGACCTTGGTGGGAATGAGGTGTATGCCCCTCCCCCTTTTGCTCCACCTCAAATTCTTTCTATTGTTTAAATCATGGAATCCTTGGAAATGGCATATTCATTGAGGAAACTTTGATCTTGAAGCTATAGTCCTTCATGAATGAGTTGAAAGAATTCATAAGGAATTTTCATCTTCTCATTTAACCTTTTCAAAATAAAGAAAACAATATCTGAATTCAAAACCTGAAATCAAAAGAATTTCCTTGACATTAATTTCACCAGGATTGGAAAAAACACCAGGTTTAAGCTCTTAATCGTTGCAAACCCTTCCTTTCCAAACCCTTATGCACTGGCCATTATTGAAACCCTAGTATATATATCAAATAATTTGATTTTATGCCAAGGCTAACTCAAATATTGAATGAAATAATGGATTATTCCTAGTCCCTGAACATCCAATGTAACACCTTTTATGCCACAATGTTTGACGAAAGAATGATATGTCCCCATACAGGATAATGTCACTAGGATTGTGCAGGGCTCACTTGAGCTTAAAAGACTACTAAGTTATTTTTTGTCCCTCACAAGTGGCTCCTACTCTGAACCCATCCCCATGAGATTTAAAACTTTAACTTGATAAGGGCTAAACCCCACACAAACCAACAATGAAAAATATAAATACACTCTTCCTTGCATTGTAACAAAATACATATTTCCAATGGCCAATATCCATCCTACAATGCAATGTTTTAATGTTATGACAAGTCGAATACAAATCATCAAATTTGAAACTATTTAAAATGTGAATACTTACATACCACTTGCAATAGTATTAAATATTGCATATCATGGTGCACACGACTCCCGATATGTTTTCCCTCATGTTTTCTATTGAGGTGACAATTTAGCTCATAATATATTTTTTGGTCAAAATACAACAATTTTTGGATCGAAAAATCTTAATTTTTAGTGTTTTAATTATGATTTTAACACTAAAATTGATTCAGCATCATTAAAAACCTCTGGGGCACTCAAAATTCCACAACTTGACAACTACAATCTTTTTTCTTTTTAATTTCAACCAAGTTTAACCAAAAATATACGAGAAAAACCAATATTTTATGAGTGAGTTTTTCGAGTTTTTAGAATACACGTATTTTCCCTTTTTAGCACATGGGTCATTAGATGACATTATGCACTACCACGAAAATGTTTATAAAATGTTAAACCCCCATGTGAAAGTTGTGAGACTGACGTTGGTTGAAGGCTTGTAGATGCACCACATGGTATATTTTTAGAGGTATATTCTCACTCTTTATGAAAGGGTCTTTCAAGGAGAGCACACCATGTTTAGTACGAGAATACTCGAAGAAGAAAGTAGAAACATACTTGAATTTAAGCAAGGAATACACTTGTAAATTCATAAATTTGGAATCTAACAAAAGTGTAAATCATGAAATTTGGAGCTTTTCTTTGGGTCTAGTTTTAAAAACTCTATGTTTTTAATTTTTTTTTTTTTTTTTTTTTAGCATAGTTTGGTAGCACACGTATTTGTTGTTTCATGATCATATTGGAATGCATGGAGTTGGTGTTGAGATGTTAAAATGCACATAATTAAAACTATGCACGATTTCTATGGAAAAGATTCTCAGGGTTGAAATTTATCGCATTTACAAACAATTTAATATTAATATTCACGTGTAATAACAATATTATGCCCTCAAAAAAAAATTATATTATTACTATATATATATATATATATATATAATTATAGAACTATTTTCTTTTGAATTTTTAAAAAGATATTTTTTTTAGGCCTAGAGTATGCCCTCAAACTACTTTTTCTTGGGTAAGAGCCCATGTTCCTTGGACATAAGAAAATAGGTTAAAAGCTCAATACCTAGCTTCATCAAGTAGGATTGAAATCCTTCCCACTTAGGAATCTCTAACAAGTAATTTTAGGTGGCGTGGTTTTCCTTGAATAACCATGATGAGCCAACCTACATTCGTGGATAGAAGTTAGTGGTGGGTATTCCCACTGTTGGATTGATAACTGAACTATGTTAGGTTTTCCTATTTTTGAAAGAAGATTTTTTTTATTTTTTTTTATTAATTTGAAATGGATTTAAATAATTAAGTAATTGTAAGATAAATGATTAGGAAATGAAAGGTAAAACTTGAAAAATTTCTATCTCTTCTTGTACTTTCATTCTCAAATGTGTATTTTAGGATAGAAGGAGGGAATAAAAGGGATGAGCCTTATGAACTGTTGAATAACCATAGAGTAATGCAATGCATGAGAGGAAGAAATACACTGTGCTTAATAGGGAGGTTTCTTTCCTGCAAGCGAGTCATAGGTCAATTAGTTTTTCAAATTTTAGTGGAACAAGTTCAACATGTAATAAGCTAAGTTAAATGGAAACATAGAATGCTACGTAAAAAAATAAATAAAAACAAAATAATATGTACAAGAACACACTCAATTGAGCAAACACACTAATAACTCAAAAATGGAGAGCTCTCTCCCTTTATTAGGTGTTGGTAGAGTTAGGGCCCTGTAATAATAGGATTCATAATTTTTGAATTGACTTTGATATTCTTGTAAATATATACATACCTTGCTTTCTACAAGTTGTTTTCCCATATTTGAAAATAATAAAAGAAATGAAAAGAGGGTAAAGGTCCTAAAAGAAATATAAAAGGACTTAGAAAAGAGTAGACCCCAAAATAAAAAGAGATAAAATAAGACCTGAAAGTGAGCATGTCAAAATACCACTACTATTTAATTTTACTGCAAGAATAATGATTATGTTCCGATTGTCCAAAATGCCATAATCCATGATCAATTAAAAATCTTAATCTTAACTTTTCATGTTTTGAATTTCATGTTTTAGATAGAGAATAAAGATATGTCAAACAGTTTAAACTTGACAAATCAGTAGATAGTTAGAGAATAAATGAGGAGCTCAATAGTTTAATCTGAGCCCTCAGATGAAGTGAGGTTAGAATTAAACAGATTTATTGCTTTAAAAGAAAAATAGATTTAGGGTTGCAAGCTTAAATGCACCCATGCAAATGAAGTAAAAAATATTAGAATAATGATGGGTAGGTAGAAAGCAGTTGTGCAAGACATGTAATAAAGCATCATCGAGAAAAAATTACTAATTTCCTCTCCCCCACAATGATCTAGTATTCTAAACATTCAGTTAAAGAGGCTCAGAGCATTTCTCTGACTTATGTTGGGACAAAACCCAAGGCTTAGTAACTGATCAGTTAAAAATATTAGATTCCCTACATAAAACCCATTTCATCAACATATTCACCATTCTCCAAAACTATGATCCCTTCTCCTAAGTAAAACACTTTTTTTCTTAGTAAAGTAAAACCCCCCCTTAATTAATTTCATTTTCATTCACAAAACACTCAAAAACCTACAAAATTCATTTTATCCTAAGTTCATGTGTAAAAAATCAAAATGGGACAAAATTATACTTAATTGCCTATTTTACACTTTACTTAGTTTAAATACTATGTATTTTAATTCATTTCATTCATTATATTTCCATTTCATATTAATTTCTAACCTAAAGAATTAAATCCCTTTAAAAATAACCCTTCCGATATATTATTAATTTATTTATATATAAATATCCCCAAAACCCACTTATTTACATTAAACCTATGGCTTATTTATCCCACATGTTAATAAAAACCCCCTCTCTTTTCCCCATAGATTTAAACATATTCTATATATTAATCCCGCTCCTTATGGTTTTAAAACTCTTGTTAAAAGGTTTTATTTACCATATAATACATCCCGCACCATTGGTTATAAAAACATTGGTTAATTTTTTATATACGCTATATAACATTACCCCGCAATATCAATAAAACAAAACATCAGTTTATGCATTTTAAACTATGTTCTAATATATTTTATCAACCCCACCGCATAATACAAGCCCAAGCCCCACGTCCCATTTTTGAGGAACTCTAAAATCAAATCTCCGTCGTTCACATCCCGACTCCCAAATCCGAGGATCACCATGTCATATCACAAATTAAATTGTGTGTAAATAACCCATATCAAACTATGAAAAATAGGATGTTTTGCGCCTTTCTCCCTCCTCCATGCGTCCAAATCCTATTGGATTGCATTTGATCCAGTAATACCACATACTTCCCAAATCCAACGCGATAAAATTCCAATGGTTTTTTCCTTTTAAGACCAAAAAAACCGTCTATTCGATGTGACCGCCATTTAATGCAGGTTGGTTTAGACCTAAATCGTTCAATAAACTTCTAAATTGCACCATTAAGAACCTTTCCTATGCCATTTGACTATATTCTTCCTCCAGATTGAGAAGAACGAAGCTTGTGCATTTTTTCAAAGCCTTGAACCTACAAAAGCCCGTATTTACTATCAAAGACTGCCGGAAGACTTCAAAAAGCTTCCAGAAACCTTCAAAAGAGACCAAGACCTATCCAAACACCCAAGAACATGTTTTTAAAGTTCCATACTAGCGCAAACATGTATTTTCCTATAACAAAACAAGTTCGTTATCATTTGAAAAGAATTTTCTTAAGGAATTAAGCCCAGTAAAAGAAAAATTATCTAAAGAAACCTTATAGTTCCCTGAAAAAGAGTTAAAACCCTGTCAAAATTTGATACAAACCCTGTTTTAAATACTGAATTCAGTTTTAAAGGAAAAATATTGTTTATTTTAGCCTTTGCAGAACTTTATAAGACTCTACTATTGCCCAGAAATCCTCTGCAGGTAACCCCAACCCTATGTGCCAAATTTCAATCAATTTAGCCCAAAATTCATTGAAAGAAATATAAGAAACCCTTGTTTCTCATTTCATAAACCTGTGAGAGTCTGAAATACAGTTGAAAACCAAAATTGAAGGTTGAAATCCAAGGAAAGAAACAAGTTGTGCTTATTTTATCCAAATAACCTCTTTCAAAGTAAATAAACACTTCTGTAATCCATTTAATCTTACAGAAGAATCAAGAAATCCCAAAAATAGAGTGTCAATTATTCAAAAAGCCTAAAAAATGTCAAAATCCAATCCAGATATGTCCTCCAAGACTGTAATCATTGTAAAATGTCTACAACCTCCTATTGTAGACATTGAACACACACCTTTAGCAGATGTGGACTATAAAATAGCAGATCTAGTTGTCGAATTTAATCTATTAGACCTCCACTGCTGGAGTTATTAAAAGTCCTTAGATCAGGTTGAAGAAGTACAAATTTGGGAATCAAACCTACCCAAATATGTTGTTCCAATCATTCATCAATGCCCAAATTTTATTAGGTTGTTTCAGAGCTATTATTCACCTGAAAATGGAGCAATGATGAATGCAAACAAAGAGATACTTTTTACAATTACTGTTGAGTCCATAAACTAGATGTTACAGCTCAAACATGATCCCAAAGCAGTTCCTTTTTCAATATAAGCACTTACAAAGTTGTACATTCGTCTTGATTTTCCCAAAAGGTTTCGGATTTTTCAAGTTTTCATGCCTTTACATGTTGAAATTTCACAAATCAACCCTCCATATTCTACTTCAAAATTTCTAGAAGGGTCTAGGCATGTCATTTCCATGTTGTCATTTATCCTAGGATATTTTACAGATGAGCATACTGATGAATCAATCCTAGGTTTCCTATCTACTTTTACACTAGGACAACCTCCCTCTGTAATTTTCAATTATGCTGAGTATATAGCTGACAATATCCATGATTAGCTTTTCAAATTGCCAATTGAAGGAGTATTTATATATACATCCTTTCTCTTCCATATGTTCTTATATTTTCAAGAAAACACGTTTCCAATAACCCTCTAGAAGCTTGATATAAAAGAAAATCCACTTTCAGTCATCTTTTGGACTTCTTTGATCAGAAAAGAGTCCTCAGAGTTCACTTATGCAGAGTTTACAGATAATTTTGTCCACCCATTGATAAATATGTTGACCAACACAGAAAAACCAAGAATAAATTATGAAATGAAAAAATTTCTACAGCTATCAGAGCACACTAGAACTGGACATTGGTACTTATATCAAAAACGTATAGAAAACACAGTTTTTGGGTCCAATATGTTACCCTATAAACTCCCTAAGTATGTGCCAATGAGAATTTTTGCCTTGGAGTAAATCAGACAAATCTTAAATTCTGATTCCATCAACTTCCTAGCAGCCAAAAAGAAGACCCAATTTAAGTTGAAGAATCAGGTGGGACCATTTATTTGTAATCACAGAGATGCAGAACAAGAAGCAGCAAAACAATTACTTGAGTACAGATTTGAAGAAAGCTTCTCATGGAATTATGATCCACAAGGAATATTGAGAAAAATGAGGGTTAAGTGCAAACTAACACCTAATATTCATGAGAAAAAACCAGAGATTGAAGAATATGTCAATCAAACTGAGTGGCTAGAAAACACTTTGGTAAATGCAGTTAAACAGGGTGATACTAGTCAGACTTTGCAAACTGAAAATAAAGGAGGAAAATCTATTAAGAGAGTTAGAGAAGAAGGTACATATACTGCTGAGACAACAACTGACATAAGGTTTAAAATTAGATACAATAAAAAGCCTAAATTCAATTCAGTTGATAAAGGAAAAGTGACCATAGAAGTAGAAGACACAGATGTTCCAGTGACAAATAAAGATGCTACTACAGTCAATAAAAATGAGCCAGCAACAAATATTTTAAATGAAGGAAATCCTGATAATTCAAACACTCAGGTCATAGAGAAACAACATAATTTGGAGGCATCTTCCTCACAAACAGCAGAAGAAAAAGATCTTGACATCAGGGAAAAATATAAGCAGATTAAGACAAAGAATGAAGAAATCAAGATTGATATGTATTCTCAATATTTGAAGCAAACACTAGGCATTCAAAACAAAATTTTATCAGCTTTTGATTACTCAAAAAGGTTGATTATGTCAATGCTAAAACCAACAATCAAGACTTCTAAGACAGTTGCAGACTACAAGAAAATTGATCTTAAAGTTCCAATAGAAAGCATTCATGCACTAGATAAAATTGAATTTCATAGGCAAAGTTTAGAGATGTTATATTCTACCATAAATACCAAGGCTATGAGTGTCAACAAACTTCAGAATACAATCATAAACATGAGAGATCAAATGAAGGCTGACAAGGCCTCATCATATGCTAAAGATCTTAGAATTAAGTCTTTAGAAGATTTGGTTATCCAAGTAGGATATGATCCTGCAAATGTTAAAGCTACAAAACAGTTAGTAAAGAAAAAGAATGAGGATATTGCAGCATTAAGGAAACAACTCAAGCTTCCACCAATTGAACATCCACGGGCCAGAGAAATAGTACAAGAGCAAATTCAGAAGGATGATATGATGAATTTAATTCTACAATTAACAGGACAGATAAAAGATATGGAGATCCAAATGGACAAGCTTGTCCATGAAAGAGAAACTAAAAAAACATAGTAAAATCCTACAGTAATTCCCATGGTTACTGCAGTTGTGCCTTCAACTCTTGCAGAAGAGTTGGCACCAAAAGTACCACTGGCTACTGCAGTGCCAGTGACATCATCCACAACTTCAACCATAGAGTCATCTACATCAACAGTGCAGCCAACTGATGAGGCTAGTAAATTAGTTAAATCCATGGAGGAAATGTCACTTCAATAAAATGAGATGAACATATTGAAAAAAGTGATTGGAAATCTTTAAGACACCAAAAAGCTAGCTCAAATAAATGCTAAAACTCATGAAGAAAGGGCTAATATGTTAAATATTGAGTTGAAAAATCTACAAAAGGATTTAACCTTAAAATAGCCAATTTCTTATGTGAAGAATCAATTATGGATTAAAATCATTGAAGCCATAAATGATGTTTGGCCATCAATCCAGGTAATATATGAGCAGAGGGATTTACTGAAGGTAGCACAAGTAGAGATTCAGAAAAAAAAAGATGAGCTAGGTGACAAACCTGAGCAAGCCATAGAATTGATAAAGTTTCTCAACAATAAAAGCAAGAAAGAGTTGGAAGAAATAGAAATCACTAATAGGAGAGAGATAATCCTTTAAATAAGGACAGTCATTTTAAAGAAGAATCTGATGAAAAATCTTGAAGAGAAATGTGAAAATATGAACATAGCCATAACCAAGTTTATGGTTAAATTTGAAAATTTAAGGCAAAGAGCTTTCCCTAATATTCTAGATATTAATGATAAACTCATGCCACAGGAGGAATAAAATAAGAAAATCAGAGATTATGCAAAAGAGCGGCTGGAAAAGAAAGAAGGACAAGGTATTCCTATAGGGAAGGTCTTACACAGAAGTTTTGAAGACTTGTTTTATCTTCAGCATGAGATAAAACACTTATTTGTCATAAAACCAACATTTGATAGATATACTGAGGCATATGAGAATTTTAGGAAGCTAAAAAAGATACAAATTCCTAATGATGAAGCTTGGCAATCACTCACTGACTTACTGTAAAATTCAAAATGCAGATAAAAGGATAAAATAGTTGGCTTAATTTTTCATAGTCAAAATAGAATTTATTATAGCAGTAAGGTAGCTCTTACAAAGGTTAAAGAGTATCAGAGGTTAAATAGTATTAGAGGTTAAAGAAAATCAGATTTAATGAGTATAAGATAAAGAAGATAATATTTCAAAACAGAATTGAAATATTTGTGCCAGCAAAGAGGACAACAAGGTAGCTAGCTACACCTAATCCACAAATAGTTTTCTATTTTATTTGGATAAATAGGACAACTTGCTGATTTGTTAAGCAGTTGTCTCTATTTTCTTGTAAATTTTTGATTCACTCTTTGAAGTATTAGTGTGGAATAAATTGCTGAAGATTTCTATAGTCATTTTTTTTTGCTTGAAGCCTTTTTCTTGCAAGTTCGAGTAACAAAATAGATCAAATCATCTAGCATCATATTTCAGGATTCATGTGATGAGCCATTGAAGTGAAGTACTTTCTACTTGTCATTGTTTATCTTCTCAATTTTTCATGCATCCATTATGTATTCTAAATTTGAATGATAAAATAGGAGTATTATTTCAGGATTTGTTAAAAGCACCTTGTCTTTACTGTTTATCATTTATATGTTTTCTGCTGATTTCCAAAGTAGGGAACCCTTAATTTCTCCCTCTTTCGAATGACCTCTGACTACTCCTTCCTTATCTGGATCAAAGAATCCTTCATTTCTCTTTATCCCGATCAAACCACTTCACCAAAGAAACCTTCCAAGATCTTCAAAGACTTATCTATCTTGCCCTAAAAACATTTGACTTTTTGACCTTGATCCTAGTTGTGTCTGATTGACTTTTGACTCCTTAGCCTAATGGAAAAACAGATTTCCCACTATCCATCTCATTAAGTGATTTTTCCCACCAAACCAAATGAAATCAAAAACAAATTGCACAATCATAACTAGCCTAATATCTTATAATTAAAACAAATCTAAATCTTAAAGAGATAGCCCTCTATGAATCCTAGGAAGGCTAGATCCTAGAGTTTAAAAGTTGGTCTGTGGTTACCTAATATTTTCTTAGACTTTAAATCAAAATCTCACAACTTAAGAATTATTAGAGTGATAACAGGTAGTAGTAGAAGATAGAATGCTAAATCTCTTGTAGTGGATCCTTAGAGCTATAGAGCTCCAATATCCAAGACAAGGGGTTCTCTTCCCCTCAAACTTTCAGTAAGACTCTCTTCCCTCTCTAAGGATAGTAGATCGACGAACATTTGATGAACTCTTCTCTCTTGGATTAAGGTGTTGGATGACCAAAAATTGAATCCCTTCAATCCTCTTGTTGTTGAGCTGATTTTTTTCTGAGAAATTTGGTCAGCATAACAATGTGTTCTCATGTTTCTCTTCCAATGGCTAGCTTTTATAAACAAATTTCAAATTTTCCATCCCTCTCTTGGTACAATATGGATGTTGACACAAGAGTTGGGGTATGATTCCTTTGTGTGATGTACTCAAGCCTCAAGGTGGATCCAAGGCGGATGTACCTGGCTAGCTTGAGTGGCAATATTTTTCTCCAAGTGTGCCAAGTGGTCCCGAATGGTAAATTTCCACATCCTCAGGACCACATGAATCTTTGAGGGATAGTCGCGATGATATTCGCGGCTATCGAAGAAAAATCCGCAATGATCACCTAGGGTCAGTGCTTCCTGTGCGTAGTTCAATAAATTTTCTTGTTTAGCCTTAGGAAGAGTTAAAATTTTCAGCTCCTATAATGTATTTCTTCCCTGCAAATCTTTATTTGTACCTTCTGCTTTACATTTTCTAATGTCTTTTTCTTGTATAATTTTCTAGTGTTAATAGTTCCCCCCTAATGTATGAGGTATAGGAAGAACTATATAGCCGAAATACATTATAGTTTCTTTTTCTGTATAATCCTTTTAAGAGAGAGAGAGAGTAACTAGCTTGAAAACTGAGGTTGGAGACCCCAATGGACATCAAGTTTGAACTTCCCATGTACAATGTTGAGGTAAATTCAGAGAAGTTTGACAATTGGATCCATAAATTCAAAGTATGCTACAGAATTCAGAATCTACAAGAGGACGACATAAAGATCTAGTTGGCTTCATTAAGGCTAGAAGGAGAAGCACTAGTTTGGTGGGAGGCAAAGACTCAAGAGGAAATGTGAATTCATGGTAAGATATCCATTTCTTGGGTTGAATTCATTTCTTCCATTAAAAGACAGTTTTATCCATTAGACCATATGCAAAAAGAAATAATGAGTTGGAAAAAATTTAGGCAACTCAAATGCCAAACTGTTCAAGAGTACACCCAAGAGTTCAGAAAGAGGCCTTTGTTGTTAGGAGTAAACTTGAATTCCCAAGACACGCTCTTGAAATACATTGGGGGTTTACATTCCTACTTGAAACATACTATCCTTATGTTTAACCCAAATAACTAAGATGAAGTATGTGTTCAAGCCACACACCTTGAGGCAAGGGAAAAGAACATTCATGAAGAGGGCAGTAAGAAGAAGCCATTCAAGTGTAAGGGAAAAGAGAAGGGAGGAAAATAGAAGGGAAAGAATAATTAAAGCATCGAGAAAGAAGGGGATAAAACTACATGCAAATATTGTTCCAAAGAGGGGCATGAAGAAGCCCACTGTTGGAAACTGCATCCTGAACTAAGGCCAAAGAAACAAAATAACAAGGGGAAACAAAAGATGATTGCCATGACAGTACAACAAGATCTTGGATCTAATTCAGGAGATGAGACCAAGATTGTAGCCATGGTTAACAAAGGAAAGGAAGCCATAGCAAGTACTATTTCCTAAAATAGTGACAACAACACTCCAAATGAAGACATAAGGATAGAATTGTTCCATGTTAGAGTTATTTCAAATCATACAAAGATTGATCCATTGTTTGATAGTGGGTCACAAGAAAACCTGATTTCAGAAGACTTGGTCATAAAGCTTAACCTTGAAACTATACCACATCATAAACCATACCATTTGGGTTGGATAGTTAAGAATTCCAATTTACAGGTTACAAGGAAATGCATATTTCGATTTTCTATTACTGCAAACTTTGTTGATGAAGTCGAGTTAGATGTGGTTCCACTTGACATTTCCAGGATTATCTTGGGAAGTCCATATTTGTATGAGAGGAAAGCGATGTTTTATCACCAGGATAAAAAATATCATTTTCTTAAGTATGGGGTGGAGTATATTGTGAGAGCTCATAAAAAAAATTTGAATATTTCTTTAGTTAATCCAAGGAAAATGAAGAGGCTAGTTAATGCAAGTAAAAATTTTGTGCTTCTCATGATCAAGAAAAAGGATGATGTTGACTATGAATCTTTTGAAGGATGTGGTGAAAAATTAAAATCCAATTTTTTTAATGTGTTAAGTTAGCATGGTGAGATGTTTCAAGAACCAAGTGTGTTACCTCCCAAGAGGGGAATTTAGCATGAGATTCAATTGCAAAAGGATGTTCCACTTCCAAACATTGGTATGTATCGCATGTTAATTATCAAGAGTTTGGAAATCAAGAAGAAAATCCAAGAATTGTTGAACAATGGTATCATACGCCCATCTACTTCGCCATGTGGTTCATGAATTTTTTTGGTAACAAAGAAGGACGAGACTTGACGCATGTGCATAGATTTTCATGAATTGAATAAAATCACAGTAAAGAATTGCTACCAACTCCCACGCATTGATGATTTGCTAGATCAGGTAAAGTATGCAAGATATTTCACTAAGTTAGACTTGCGAAGTGGTTATCATCAAGTTGGAATAGCTGAGGAAGACATTTGGAAAACTGCATTTAAAACTAGACAAGGATTGTTTGAGTGGTTAGTTAGGACGTTCAATCTAAAAAATGCTCCATATACTTTCATGAGAGTCATGAATGATGTACTAAGACCATTTCTAGATGAATTCGTCATTGTTTACTTATATGACATACTTATATTCAGAAAATCAAAAGATGAACATGTCATGCATGTGAACAAGGTACTTGATGTCTTGACAAAGGACCAATTATTTTTAAAGATATTGAAGTGCGAGTTTGGCAAGACTTCTTTAGTGTGTTTTTGACACATTGTTGGAGGAGGTGAGTTTAAGATAGACCCCTCCAAATTAGAGGTCATTCTAAATTGGCCCAAGCCCAATACAGTTACAGAGGTAAGAAGATTTCTTAGGGCAGCACAGTATTGGAGGAAATTCATTGCTAATTTTTCTTCCATTGTAGCTTCGTTACATGCATTGACAAGTGTCAAGAAAGTCTTCCATTGGGGAGATATGCAACAAAAATAATTTGATGCCTTAAAGTAAAAGATAAGTTCAACACTGGTATTGGCTCTTCTGGATCTTAGACGGACATTTGAGATCCAAACAGATGCAATTGATTATGCTATGGGAGTTGTTCTCATTCTAAAATTTTCAATGGAGTTGTGACTAATTATCCCACATATGAAAAATATTTATATGCATTGGTACAAAATGTAAATAAATGGAAGCACTCATCTATGGGGAAAGAGACCATTATTCATACCGACCATCATCCATTGCAGTACTTACAATCAAAGTCAAAGTTGCAGCAATCGAGACATTTCAGATGGATGGGATTTCTAAAACAGATTCATTTGGTTATTAGGTACAAAAAAGGAATCTGCAATAAGGTAGATGATATGCTCTCTAGGCCTATTTTAAATTCATCTATTATACTCAAGCACAATTCAGTTATGCATGAAATTTACATTGAACAATATGCATATGATAGTGATTTTCAAGATGTGTATGAAAGCTTGAGTCAAGGAAACCAAAATGAAGATTTAGATTATCATGTGCATAACAGTTTGTTGTATCACTTAGGAAAGTTATGTATACCACAGGGAGAAATAAATAGTATCATAAGGGAGGCGCACACTTCATTGATTGCTGGAAATTTCGGTGTAGGAAAGACAATAACAAATCTCCAAAGGTATTTTTATTGGCCACACATGATTGATAGTGTATCTTTTTTTATTAGAGGATGTTCTTTATGTGCAATAAGTAAGCCTAGTAATAGGAAACTTGGATTGTACACTCCACTTATGGTTCCTTCACATCCTTGGGAGAGTATCTCAATGGATTTTGTAGGTGGTCTTCCAATTTCAAGGAAAGGTCACGATAACTTGTATGTTGAGGTAGATAGGTTCAGAAAAATGTGTCTTTTGATGCCATGTAAGAAAACTATTACAACTGAAAAAACCGCTCATCTTCTCTTTCAAAATGTATGGGTTCATTTTGGTCTTCCTACTTCTATTGTAAGTGATTGAGATTCCTGGTTTGTTGGGAATTTTTCGTCAAAATTATGGGAGATGGACACAAAGTTGAAAAATAGTACAACATTTCATTCGAAAATAGATGGTCATACTGAGGTGGTAAAAAAGACATTCATTCATCTTCTTAGAGGCTATTGCTGCAAACATCCCAAGTTGTGGGATGAACATTTGCATTACATTCAACATGCATACAACAGGGCAAGTCATTCTTCAACAAACACATCGTCATTTGAGGCATGTCTTGGGTACTTGCCAAGATCGCCTTTGGACTGCATATTTGAGAAATATGTCGCTATAGATGGTCATAGTGACATAGATAAGGCAAGGAATTTCATTAAGAAAATTCAGTGGGTACATCACGCAGTGCAAGAACAACTTGAAAAAAGTAAAATCAGCTATAACGCAAGGCATGATAAACACTGTGTTGGTCACAAATTCTAGGTTGGAGAAGAATTTTGGTTATATATCAACAAAGAAAGATTGCAAGGGGAAGGTAAAAATCTCAAGCCAATCTGTTATGGTCCATTTTAAATTCTGGAAAAGATTGGTACTAATGCATTTAAGCTACATTTTCCTCCTTATATGAAAATATATTTTGTCATTAACGTTGAGAATTTGAGATTTTTTTAGCCTCCTTTGATTGATGATTAAGGATAGCATGTTCAGTTGACATCAATAGATGATTTCTCGCTAGAATATCTTGATGAACTTCAACAAGATCTCATACTTGACAGAAGAGTCAGAACTTCAAGAAGAGGGAATGTCAAATACCTTAGAGTGGGAATCAAGGGACAAAATCCTTCCAAGGCCAAATGGATGGAGAGTGAAAGGGTGAGGGAGTTATACCCTCACCTGCTGAACACTTGATAGTGTCTTTTGGGGTCCAAAAGGATTCTAGTGGGGAGGAATAATCAGAGGCTTAGTATTTAGCTCAAAAATGAAAGTGCTCAGAAATTATCCAAACCAGAATGACCTGATAGATCTTGTTACCAGGATTCCAACGCGACTCGTTTAATCAAAATCCGAGTTTGTATGAATAAGTTATGGTCTGTTGTTCGTTTTCTTAAACATGGAAAATTTGTGTAGAACAGTGACAAACTGATGAGTTGGCAGTCCAGTTAGCAGCTCAGGAATATTCAAGGAATATTTTCCATATTTTAGCCAGTGACATTATGACAAGTGTCACAATCAGATTCGCCAATGTTTCTCGGGGAAATTGAAATTGTCCTCCTAATCCTAAGGTTACAATTTTCTTCAATGGTGGATTATGATTTTAATGGTGACTTTTTAGTCCAATGGAGAGGGGCCACATGGTGTAGCCAGAGGGTCCCACGTGCCCTCCCCCATGGCAAGATTGTATGAAAAAATTATCTTATGGCAAGGTCGAATCAAAGGTGGTTGGGCGCATATATTATTGCATATATATTTTATATACAAATTTTGGATCAAGGTCGGATGGGCGCACATGTATTTCTTAAATATTTCTTATCCAAATTTTTATACCAAGGTCCAAACTAGAGCTTCGTTCAAAAAAATATTATGACAAGAGGGGTGAAGGTGGGGGTTGACCCCGCGACCTCCCCCAGACTACCGCCCAAGCTTACTGCCACACCATCCACAAGTTCCTTCCTATGTCAGGGATACCGCCTCTATTTGAAGTTACATCACACCATATTTGGGGTTCTAGAGGGGGCCAGCCCTGCGGGCCAACCCCCTCGCACATGTGTTCGAGCGCTCATAATCGAAGGCCAAGACAAATCCGGCGGGATTTTAAACATTTATTAAATCATATTATTATTTGCTAATCCATGGTTAAGCCACGTTAATCCACAGTTAGCGCTAAAAACGCCACTAACCACCCTTTGACTACATGCTTATCTTAAATTAAGTGCGTATTAACTTAGTGGATGTTTTAGCATACCCACAAAATGTGGGGAAGCTCCACTTTTAGTAGAGTTAACTTGCAGACTTCCAGATTTAGTGGAGAAAAACTAGGAGAATTTTTGTTTGCCATAACTGAGGGAATTTTCGACCAATTTTAGCTCAGAAAGAGTCATTCTTGGTAGATTTTGATGTTTTGGAGTAGTTGAAGTAGGTTGCAGAGGTAACAGGAGACTGTAAACAACACTTTTTCACAATTGAAGCTAATACAAAGGCCCAAGATATGAAGTTTGACCAAGGAGATGTAGCCTAGAAGGGGTGAACTCTTTCATCAAAAACATGTGCATTTGACTCTGTTATTTTTTCTTCTTGTGTTTTTATATGTTGATGTTCAACATTGAGTTTCCATGATTTTATGTTCATTAAATACACTTAATCTCATCAAGTTTATTGAATTTTCAATCATAAGAACATGTATAAACCCTTGTATAAGAAGCAAACCAAATCACTTTCATGTTAAATTTGAAATTGATATTAGCACATCATTAACTAATAATCAATTTCAGATCATGCTACATAAAATATATACAAAGTAATACATGACTTGGACATCCATTGACCTACACATAGCTAACGACGAATCCATACTAGACACCATGTGTCTCTCCATGAGAAATGTGCCCAAAAGATGACATAATGACAATACATGACTTTTACATCTGCACACAATGGTTCTCTCATTAGTACATGAGCGAACAAACATGTATACTCCACATATGAGCAGCAATAAACATAACTCATCGATCCAAAAATACATGAGAAACAATATAAAACATCATCTATCAACCATGTAAATGTATATTATAGGCAGCAACATATTCTCACCATCCAGCTACAATGCATGACTCATCCATCTAATACACATCAGAAGCATTCATGATTCATATAGAAATGGAAAAATAAGAAATAATATGCGTAATATAGATGATGTAACTCCAACATATCTTTTGATATCCATGGTAGTAACATGAGCACGACAGCATATGACATAAAAATGATCTAGCAGTAGATCATCATCAAAATACCAACTATGTCATGCAAACCATACAATTGCCACTATATGACGGAAGAAGTTAAAATCCTTTCCTGCAACACACTCATGAAAAATAATCAAAATATAACTCCTCCAAAGTGAGGATGATGCCAACAAATACGAGTCCAATAAATGATCCCCCTGAATGTGTGATCCCCCATCACCCCTAGGCAATGCACATACGAATACTACATGGCTAACATATTATCATTAGCATCAGTACAAACCAGAACATATGGCTGCTCTAAAATAATCAATAGATGTACATGCTGATCCAACTAAAAACATACTAGAATAGAAATAAAGAAAATATGAAAATAACACTTCAAACCTCAAGGACTCCCCATAAACACATGCATCTCTAAAAATGCATATTTGTCTTCTCATAAAATTCTCATATGGATTAAAAAATTATAATTTTCATGCAAATCAAATGCAACCATATGCCCCCTTGAGACCATTAAGTGCTTACTTTTTGGTTGGAAACCCTTTCTTCTCTTTTCTTATCCAACCTTTCATCTATTGATCCTTCTTATTCTTATGAAGTTGGCCTTGCATATTCTCCTATCTCTGGTTAGATCACTTGAAACCCATGGGAAATTTGAAGCCCTTGGCCTTGTGGCCAATATTATGACATAAAAAACATCGATTGTGATAAGGAATAGAGGAATAGCTTGATATTTTTTGTTGAAACGATTTTTATTCCTTGCATGTGCCCTAGAGTCAATATCCCTATGGAAAAAATCATTGCTTGAGAAACAATAACCATAAAATGAACTATTGTACCTCAAAGAAGGAGATTTCATTTGTATTCGTGCTTGATGTGGCTTCTCCTTTTGTTGCTGCTTTTGATTAGAGAGATTGATCTCTGAAATACTGTAACTAGCTTCTATGTGACCATGAACTCCACAATTATCGCACTTTCCAATTCTATTCTTCTTCTTGTGCCTTCTTCTCTTGTTTTTATGCTTCTTGCATGGCTCATGGATTTCATTATTTTTGCTGCAACTAGGTGCTCCAATAATTTTAGATTTTCTTGTGGATTCTTGAGCACTATTTTTTAGCCTCCCTACTTCTTCTCTTGCAGAAATCAATTCATCCTTCAATCTTTGAATTTATACTTCAAGTGCCACTATCTTGGATTGCTCATCATCTTTGAAACTAATACTCGATCTATCACTGTAATCACTAGTGCCATCATCCTCTTGTGAGGAGGATTCATTTTTTACTAAAATAAATGTAGAATCCTTTGCATTTTTCTCTATTTCTGAAAAATGCACTTATCCTTCGAGATACAATTTCTGCAACTTATCCAACATTTCTCTGGCAGTCTCACAATTTTTCATAAACTTGCTATTATATTTTGAAATACCATTCAAAGTAATATTTCTATCTAAATCGGAAAGTTAATGTAGTTATAGTACTATGATTAAAATTGAGGGATGGTTTCTCTTTTACCCCTGGGGCCGAGGGAGAAATGAAAGCTAGGGTTCGCTCTGTCTCTACCGCGCTGAAACCCTAACTACTCTGCAGCACCATTCAGATTTGACAGTGCCTTTCAAGCTCGCGCAAGGAGTTCGTGTTCTCTCATGGCAACAGAACCGGGGGGGGGGGGCGGGGCGGCCGGCCTCCCCCTGCAGACAAGGACGGAAATCAAACAAACTCTGACCACGTTCACTGTGCTAACAACAAAAAGCAGGAAAATGAGGCTACGCTGGAGCCATCCTCTGAGAAACAAGCGGACACAACTGTCGCCACCTCTTCCACATGCAAACCCATTGCATCTGAAAGACCCAAAATTGATCTGCCAAGCCATCGTATAAACGCTATAATCCAGTATATGAGGGACCATGCTTTGATCGAGAAATTAATCGGTTTATGGCCTACTGAAAAGGCACTGCAAGGGTGGATTGCTTCCAAATGGAAGCCCAAAGGTCATGTAACCCTCCAGCTTGGCCCAAAAGTCTTCTTCACAGTCATCTTCAACTGTCTTGAGGACAGAAACACTGTCACGGATGGAGGGCCCTATTTTTTCAGTTCAGCTGGGCTATATCTCAGAAACTAGGTTGAAAGATCAACCCATATAAGGAAAACTTCAACTGGGCTCCTGTCTGGATCCGTCTATACTCACTGCCGCTCGAATACTGGGATGAAGATTCACTCCAGAAGATCGGCAAAGGTCTTGGGGAGTTCATCAAGGTAGTAGAAGAAACCAAACTCTGTAGATACACCTCATATGCAAGAATCTGCATCTACATGCAACTGGACAAAGCTCTACCAGATGCGGTAAGTTTATTTCATGATGATTTTGAATGGATCCAACCCTTGGATTATGAACATGTGTCGTTTAGATGCTGCAGATGCCATGCCCACGGACATTTGTTCAGATACTACCCGCTCAATTCACATTCCCCTGGGAAAGAAGTCGCAGACAAGGCGGAACTGGATGGCTTCACCAAAGTTCCTTCCAGGAGAAAACACAACAAAAAACCCCCCTCCGCAGGGAAAAAACCTAGCCCCTCTTCCAATGGCCCGTCTACCAGTAACAGCTTTGTCGTTCTCTCCAATTTTGACCCATCTTATGAAGGCATTCACGGTCCCCTTGACCCCTCTCTCAAACCCTCTGTCCCTTCTAGATCTTCTGAACCTTCTAACCCCTTGCCGATTCAAAATACGCTGCAGATTCCACAGCCTTCTGTCACCCTCACCCCCGAAGCTTCAAAGCTCTCATCTGGAACCCCCATCATCATGGAGCTCGATAACCCTAGCACCATCCCTAACCCAATCCACAAAGTGATACCAGAAGGAAGTTAGATAAGCCTCATGGAAGAGGACGCCAAAATTCTTGACCTAGGGGAACTTGATCTTCTAGGACTTGAGGATGTATGCAGAAGAAGGGAATTTGATAAAATCAACCCTTGGCAAATAGAATCCCTTGAAATATTCCTAACCAAATTTCATCAGCAAAAGAAGCTTGGTATTCAACCAGGCCGCCACTGGGACAACTTAAAGGTCATAAAGGAGTCCAAGAAAAGAGGCTGAAAGCTAGATTGGCAATGAACCATCGCATTAGGGGAAATGCTGGTGGAGTCAGGTCACTACCCCAAGTTAACCAGGTTCTATAAACCACTTGCAAATAGCACACCATGAAGCTTGTCTCATGGAATGTTAGAGGGCTCAACAGCCCTGGAAAACACAGAATGATTAAGAACATGCTTCAGAAAGACCTCAAATTCTCTTTCTTCAAGAAACCAAATGCAGTAGTGAAACTCTAGGGGAAATATTATCCAAGGCTTGGCCTAGTAGTCATTCTGTTGCAGTGGATGCCTCGGGCTTCTCCGAAGGGTTGGCTATTTTTTGGGACACACAAGCAATAATGCTATCAAATTTTCATGTGGCACATAATCTCATCTAGGCCACTTTTCATCCAATCGGCACCAATATATATGGGCATTTATCCAATGTATATTTCCCTCAGGATCAGGCAAGTAAAGTTGCACTTCTAGACACCATGCAGATGCTAAATTCCAACAGAACGCACCCCTTTGGATCCTTGGAGGGGATTTCAACATGATTACCAAGCTGGAAGAAAAGACAGGAGGCAGATCAATATTAGAACCAGAATGTGCACATTTTAAGGTTTTTATCAATAATAGCTGGCTCATTGATATTCCTTTCTCAAACGACATCTACACTTGGAGCAACAAGCAAACAGGAGGGCGGTAGATCGCTTCGAAACTGGATCGATTTCTCCTCTCGGACAATGCAATTCATGTAGGAGGAGACTTCTCAGCTTCCATACTTCCTATAGTGGGCTCGGATCACTGGCTTGTCGCACTTCAGTGGCAAAGCATTGGCACCCACTTAAAAAGACCGTTCAAATTCGAGGCCTTTTGGCTTACCCACCCATCCTTCAAGGCGATGATCCACGCCACTTGGAAGCAATTCAATCCGCCAAAAGGTTCAAAAATGTACCAGTTCTAGCAGAAGCTCAAATTCCTTAAGTACCACATAAAAAATTGGAATCACTCGGTCTATGGGAATATCTTTCAGGAGGAAAAAGCTTTGGAGCAGCAAATGACAGAGGTGCAACAAAAAATTATCATAGAAGGTCGAACAGAACCCCTCGCTATCAAAGAACAGGATCTTCAGAAGCAGCTGGACGAAAGGCATAAACAAGAGGAAATTCTATGGAGACAGAAGTCAAGAATATGATGGCTAAAGGAAGGCGAAAGAAACACAAAGTTCTTCCATAGATCCACGATCCAAAGGAGAATGCAGAATGGCATAAATCACATCATCAATTAGCAAGGTGAGCAGGTTGAGCGACAGGAGGACATTGAGAAGGTGCTCCTGGGTCACTTCAAAGGTATACATTAGGAACCTCCTATAGATAGGCAGCCAGCCATTGACAAGATCACGTAGCTGATTCCAAAACTGGTGACGGCTGAGCATAATCAAATGCTGATGCGCCCAGTCTCCCTTCAGGAGGTTGAACTTGCAGTGACTCAATCCAAGGATGATAAGGCACCGGGTCCTGATGGCTTCACCGCTAATTTCTTCCACCACTTTTTGGATCTCATCAAAATAGAGGTCTGGCAACTCGTAGAAGAGTCTAGAGTAACTCATTGGCTTCTCCCCTCTCTTAATGCTACTTTCATTGCCCTTGTCCCGAAAGAAGAGAATCCTTGTACCCCCAAGAAGTACCGACCCATTTCCCTCTGCAATGTTATTTATAAGATCATCTCTAAAGTCATAGCGAACCGTCTCAAGTCTCTCCTTCCGACTCTTATCTTGCCAAAGCAAACTGGATATGTAGAGGGGCGACAAATCCTGGATGGCATTATTCTGACTCACGAAGTCATCCACCCCTTGAGAACTAGCAAGAAGGAAGGTATGCTCCTAAAGATTGATCTCTCTAAAGCCTTTGATAAATTAAATTGGCGCTATATCTAGCAAGTCCTAACTGCTTTTGGCTTTGATCAGTTATGGATCACATGGATCTTAAGTCTCATTACCTCCACCTTCTTTTCAATCCTCATCAATGGAGTCCCCTCGTCGCCTTACACCCCTTCCAGAGGTATTAGGCAAGGAGATCCCCTATCCCCCTTTATCTTTGTGCTCATGGCTGAAGGACTTGGTCGATTGATTCATCATGCTATTCTCACCCACAATCTGCATGGAATCTCTCTCCATGGCTCCCCTGTTATCACGCACCAGCAATTTGTGGATGATAACATGCTCTTTGGGCACCCCTTTGTCCAAGAAGCGCGCTCCTTCAAAGCTATCCTTAACCTTTTTTCCAAAGCCTCTCGCATGACCATAAATGAATCCAAATCCCAAGTCTTCTTCTTCAACACCCCTCCCCAAACCCAAGCTAGTATCACTCACATTCTGGGTTTTTCCATCGCTTCCCTCCCCACCAAATATCTTGGAGCACCGCTCATCGACTCTGCCATCAAACACTCCTCTTGGAACACTCTCTTGGAAAAATTGGAAGGTTTCCTTTCTTCTTGGACTTTTCGGGTTCTCAACATGGATTGCAGACTCACCATCATCAAAGCTATTCTGCAGTCTATGCCCCTTTATCTCTTCTCCATGTTAGCTGCTCCAAAGTGGGTTCTCAAACAAATCAAGGCATTGCAATGTAAATTCCTCTGGGGATCCGCTGGACAACATCGAAAATGGGCTTTGGTCAACTGGAACACTATTTTCTCTCCGAAAGAAGCAGGAGGACTTGGGCTCAGGAATCCTTCTCATAGCAACGAGATCATGGGAGCTCGCATATGGTGGAAATGGATCTCGAATCCGCATACTCCATGGGCCAAATTATGGACCGCTAAATATGCTAATAATAGATCCCTGGAAGACATGATAAGGCTATCTTCAGAAAACTCAGCCTCACTAATTTGGAATGCTGCTAAACTTCATTGTGGACTCATCCAACAACATAGCTTTTGGGAAATTCACAATGGTAGCACAACAAGATTTTGGGTTGACTCTTGGCAGCAAGATCCAAAGTTGATCAATACTTTCACCCACATCAATAATGCCAACAGCCCAGGTATGGAGGAGGACAAAGTCAATCAGCATTGGCTAAATTCCAGCCACAAGGAGTTCAGACAATGGAAGCATCCTTCCCACATAATTCCTCACGCTTAGGAATCCACTTGGAATGACCTCAAAGAGGAACTCCAGTGCAAGAAGATCAAATGCTCTGAGGATCCCGACATACTCAGATGGGGATACACCACGAGAGGTATGTTCACTACTAAGGAGGCATACTCCCTATTGCACCCTATACCTCTGCCCCGTGACTCGATCTGGCAACTGGTTTGGGCGCCCGGCACTTGGCCAAAGGTTTCCACATTTCTCTGGCTTCTCAACCACAAAATAATTCTGACTTGGGACAATCTGATCAAAAGGGGCTTCATCGATCCCTCCCAATGCTCCAATTGGAATCAATGCATCGAATCGATTCAACACCTCATGATCTCCTGCAAGCTGGCCAACACTCTCTGGGAGAAAATCTTTTTCAGATGCCAAAATAGCAAACCATTCGGGGACATAACAGATATTATTCGCAACTGGCCCAAACATCCAGACAATAGTAGCCTCCTCAACACACTTTGGAAACTTATCCCCGGATTCCTCTTGTGGTCTATCTGGAAGGAAAGAAATAAGATAATTTTCAAGAATCAATCTACCTCTCTGGATATCATATGGAGCAACCTCATTAGCAATATTCAGGAAACTCTGGCTCTACAATCTTGGCAGGAAGAGGACCTTCCCAAGCAGCCTAAAGAGGTAGCAATATGGAAGAACTGGAAACTTAAATTAACGTCAGCCCCCAACCCCGGAAGCCGTCACAATCTTGATTCTCCTATGTGTTGGACCCCTCCACCCCCTCGCTTTGTCAAACTGAACTTCGATGGGGCCTCAAGAGGCAATCCAGGACAAGCTGGGTTTGGAGGCATCTTCAGGGATTCCAATGGGGACGTTCTTATTATCTACTATGGATCCACTGGCTGGGACACCAATAACTCAGCGGAACTGGAAGGGCTTCTACAAGGTCTGTGACTAATTCAGCTCTATAACTACACTCCCACCATCATCGAAGGGGACTCTCAGATTCTCATCAACCTAGCCAAGCAAATCCTCCAAGGCACCAGCACGGCTAAGGCTGCTTCTAGCTGGCGTCCGGCTGCCAGAATCGACCAAGTTGGCAACTGGTTGAGAAATAATCAAGCGGTCTCCTTCTCCCATGTCAAAAGAGAAGGCAATAAGGTCGTTGATCTCCTTGAAAATTTAGGATCATACAATGATAACATGCTTGTTCATGGTCCCCTCCATATCATCCATGAAAGAGATTACCTGCAGAACTGCACTACTCTGGTGCACAATGATCAAACAACATCGGATGTGGTTGACAGCTCGATCTGATGGGACTTTAATCCCCCAGCGAGTCTCGAGGGAGGTCGCACGCAGTGGCCATATGGCCCTCTGCACAACCATTATTCAAGCAGTTAATTCGCCTGCCTGCAATGCATTAACTCGGCCCGCCACCCTGGTTCATTACTTTGTTCTAGTGGTTTATGTTGATATGGCTTTCCTTCCAGAAAATTCGATCGGTTCTTGTGCTCATTGCTGCCCTCCATCACCTATTGGCGGCGCCTGCCCAGTTGACTATGTTGTGCCATGTGTACGCACCCATACAGGTCGACACTGCAATATATTAGGCTGCCTTGAAACTTTTCTTGGGTACCATTTCACTCAGAGCAGCCATTGCAGTCTTTCCTCTCATCAGTTTACTCAGTCTATTTATTTACAGTGGTCTGCCAGCGCTCCTTGCCTCAAGCATCACGCGCATTGTCCTGGGAAAATGCCTCGTCTTAGGCATCGGCTGAGATGTCGGAGAGGAAATAACAGAGGCCGCCCTTCCCGCCCTCGCCCTTCCCCCAGTCCTACCTCTGGCTCTTCTGCAGAGGACGATAATTAGGTTCTTCGTTCGAGCTCTAGAGAGTAGAGAGATTTCCCTCTGCATATCGGATACTCTCAATCTATTCAGCCTGAGCATTGCCCTCCGCCTATTCCTCCTCCATCCTTGTCCCCTATTCTCCATGCTCCTACTAGCCCGACTCATCGCCAGTCCTCTCTGCATGCAGAATTCTGCTTCAACTGTATGCTTTTACAAGCCGGTCCTTACGGAGTTTGTTACCATCTCTGTCTGTGAAAGCTCAGCTCGCCCTAGTTATGTTCCTACCCCCGGCTTCGCTACCACCCTGCGTCCTCACCAGACTCAGCCTCAAACTGATGTGCCTAGTCCTACTATTCCTATTGATATTGGGCTCTCCAACCGTGATGTCGATTTAACGCAGGAGGGCTTCCTTGGCGAAGACAGTGCCCCTAGCAATGCGAAGAAGGAGGAAGTTGATGAGTACGGTTGCAGAATTGTGGAAGAACCGGAATCCTCAACTCCGAAACAGTAATTTTGCTCTTCTTCAGCCCATCATGGTCCAGGTTCACATCTGAGTTAGAAATTTTTGGTTTTTGTTGCTATTAACAGCTGACCCAGCTATCGGCTCCACTATCTTTCAGTCTTTGTGTAATTTCATATGTTTGCACTGTCTACCGGTTTCCCCGTTAAGGGCGGTAATTTTTGTCTCTCAAGAACTAGTTTCCCACTCAGGGCAGTTTAGTTGTCACTGTAAAAACATGAACATCAAGCCCAGTTCTTAGGCTTACATAGCTGAGACTGGCGTAGTTTTGTACTATATTGTTTCATAAATAGAATTAGTTTTACCGAGAAAAAAAAAAATTCTATCTAAATCATTAGATTTACCTTTGATTCCATACCCAACTAATATCAAAATTATCTTCATCAATAGATAAAAAATATGAATTTAATCTCCCTCTCCAAGTTAAAAATTTGCCTTCGTGAAGAACTGTAATAACCTACTGATACATTTTGGTAAATTTGAAAATATTCTACCAAAATATCCAAGATCCACTCTCTAGCGATTAAGTTTCACCTGAGAGCCCGACTGTGATACCAATTTTAGGAAACTAGATCACTACTTGGGGTGGGCTGAATCAGTAGTGTGAGCACTTATACAATTTTTCGCTAGTTATTAATCTTTCAAACCATGCATGAACTGAAACACATAAACATAGTTCCGAGCATCAAAATAAACATGCAAGCATGAAAATCAATCAATGCATAGACACAAGTGTTTCTAATGGAAGACCCGTCCCAGGAAAAACACCAACTTGTTGTTGCTGCACTGCTCAATTCTTTCATTAATAGTCAAGAAAATTATGCATTGCTCAACTCACTCCCATGAGTCGGAAGACTCGAATTATTTCAATAGTATCTAGCACTATTAGATTGGAAATTATTTACCTAATGTATATATGGACTACCATCTGCTGAAATCCACCACGATCAACAATCCTCGCTCGATTACTCCTGAACTAAACATTCAAATCTACAGACCCCGATCTATCGGTCAACACGGTGACCAATGATCCTCATCGAGCTTTTGTCAGATTATCCAACCACCATTGGATGGAGAAAATTCTTTCATCTAATTAATCTGCCAATCATTGTATACTCAAAGCCTCCATGCGTTTACTTCCTCCATGAGAGCCTCATTTCATATATTTTTAGACTGGATTCTCTAAAATTTCTCAACATGAGCACTGCAGCAACATAACATCAAATCTCAAATAAATTTGTAGCTATAGTTTCCATGGAAAAACTCCTCACAAAAATCTCCACACAATCTCCAATACAATCTCCTCAAAGCACTGCTCCAAATCACATATCAACACCTCACTCACTAAATAATGTAATGGTTGAAATATAATTCAGTTTACTTCTACTAATACTACAGATTGATTCATAGATTATGAATAATGAATCTCACACATATTTCATGGTCTTCTCCAGACTCACACTCTCTCCATATACTATTATAATCAACCATGCTAACAATGAGTTATCTCCAATACAAAGATGAACTCAAGAGCATAACTCAATAATTACAAAGAAATACTAAGCTCAACAATCATGTTTGCATGCTATATTAGATTTGGATTTAAATCATTGACTGAATCAACCACCAACTCCATTATCCTTTTTTATATTTTCAACTTTAATCATCTTCTGGAGGCCCCACAAAATTTTCCAAACATAAACTGAAAAATTATGATCAAGGAAGTCTCCAAGACACAAAAATTAGCTCAACAACACGATTAATGCGGAGAAAATATTTTCAAAACCAACAGTTTATTCCTTATCATTGTCCGACATGCGACTTTGGCCTCTTGGCGCTATAAACACTCCCTTAAGCAAGCTCTTCTAGTGACTATGTATTTCCAGTCAGTCCCTTGACTCTGTATGCATGTGAATGGGGATTAAACTTAGTGAAAGAATAAGTTCTCCACTGTAGAACCTCTGCCACCTGATGGAAGATCTTCCTTAGCCTTTGAACACTCCTCCAAGTCACTGAGATAATTCTGCAACTGATGAATATGAAAGGAAATTTTCTATGACATGATATACCTATTATGTTAATTTCAGGACCAAGACCAACACCTCGAGCTCCTCTTGCAACAACGATAGCATCTGTAAACATCTCCAAAACTTGTAACAACATCTCTAACCCCTGTAGCAACATCTCCAAGTCCTGTAACATCATCAACATGTCATAAAACTACCTCCAACACTGATAGAAGTACCTCTAACTCAAGAAACATACAACTGAACACATGAAGCAACAGTCCAATGTCTCCAAGACATGTAGATACATATGCAACACCAATAGTATCCTCCAACCTCCTACGGAAGCAACATATCCAATCAATACACCATGAGAAGCTCAGTCATCACTCATGCATATGGCCAACAGCACCAAAAGCTTGCTGACATCATTGCCAACACTGCAATTCCAACACTCTCTAAGGATTATTTCACTTGATGTGATGTTTAATGAACTCCAAGGGATTCATATTTATACAAATCAATGGAGGAGCCAATGGATTTATTTTGTGCCAAGGCGCCCCTTTACTTAGTGAATCTGACTTGAGGAAAAGCCCCTCTTGATAATATATTTAAACATAGTTATCAAATTCCTTGATTATTGCTTGCCCAAATAAATTTGTACCACATTAACTAATAGTGGGATTAGTGCCAAGAATATTTAAACTCATCAATAATAATAATTTTCATTTAACTAATATGAACTCTTTCTTTGCGGCAAGATGGTTTCTTCTTAGGGTATCTATACTTCTTCTTGGGGTAATTGGATTTCTCTTGGGAAAATTCATCTTGAAGTTGCCCCCAATTTCAACATTAAGAAAAAAATGAGCATTTCTAAGATAAGAGAAAATTCTCATGACCTTCATAACTAGGCGTTGGTCTACTCCAAAAATTCCATGAGAATAAAGACTATGTTGCATATGCAATACTAAAAGAGTTGAATATGAAAAACATTTTATCTTGGATTATCCAACTTATTAATAACACACACCCAACATAAATGTTATTGAACAATAATAAGAGTTGTTCACTGCATTGGAAATTTTGAATCCATTCTCTGCGTATTTTTTCCTTTGCAATCTCTATCAAATATTTTACCTATGTCATCGAAGTCTTCAAATTAGAGAAGAATTCCTTTAGGGTCTTGAAGTTGCTTTGATACAATGAAATCTGATTATTCTCTAACTAATGTCCACTTAACTCATCTTTCTTTGTGTTTTTATATGCTGATATTCAACATTGAGTTTCCATGCTTTTATGTTCATGAAATACACTTAATATCATAAATTTTATTGAATTTTCAATCATAAGCACATGTATAAACCCTTGTATAAGAAGCAAACCAAATCACTTTCATGTTAAATTTGAAACTGATATTAGCACAACATTAACTAACAATCAATTTCAGATCAGGCTACATAAAATATATACAAATTAATACATGACTTGGAAATCCATTCACCTATACATAGCTAACGACGAATCCATACTAGACACCATGGGTCTCTCCATGAGAAATGTGCCCAAAAGATGACATAATGACAATACATGACTTTTACATCTGCACAAAATGGTTCTCTCATCAGTACATGCCAAAAAAACTAAAATAGCATGAGTACATGGTAACCATGAGCATAGAAATATGTTACATATGGAAGCAGGAATGAAATATAATACATGGCATCCACGAGTTTTGACATCAGCTCTCCAAATGTAGCAATATAATCTCCATGTGTAGCAACAACAAATAGAAGAACTAGCCACATCATGCGCTATTATATGGGCACTCAACACTTTGTCCATCACCATCATACTCCACATGTGCGCCAAAATGAAAGTCAACTAATAACATAAATATAGGAATATGTCATAGAGGCAGCAAAAAATATATTCATATCATCATGAAGCCCATAACCATCATCATGCATCATCAACTCAAATCATTAGCAACATATAAAAGGGTAGCAACAGAAAATGTATTTCCTCGTCGACTATCAACATAAGGAATCATCATTATGAGTATCACATCAACAAGTAGTAGTAATAAACTATCATATGCAATCTCATGAGTGAAGAGACCAAGAAACAACATCCATCATGCCAATCATCATTAATAGCTGCAAATACTTATCCTCATCATAGGTGAGAAACATATCAACAATGAGCCATAAGCAATAGATTAGTGAGTGAAAAAACATGTATACTCCACATATGAGCCACAATCAACATAACTCATCCATCCAACAATACATGAGAAACAATATAAACCATCATCTATCAACCATGTAAATGTATATTATAGGCAGCAACATATTCTCACCATCCAACTACAACACATGACTCATCCATCTAATACACATCAGAAGCATGCATGATTAATATAGAAATGGAAAATAAATAAATATTATGCATAATATAGATGATCTAACTCCAACATATCTTTTGATCTCCATGGTTACAGTAACATGTGCATGACAACATATGACATAAAAATGATCTAGTAGTAAGATCATCATCAAAACACCAACTATGTCATGCAAACCATACAATTTCCACTATATGACAGAAGAAGTTAAAATCCTTTCCTGCAACACACTCATGAAAAATAATCAAAATATAACTCCTCCAATGTGAGGACGATGCCAACAACTACAAGTCCATTTGGAAGAATGAATGATCCCCCTGAATGTGTGATCCCCCATCACATCTAGGCAATGCACATAAGAATACTACATGGCTAACATTTTATCATTAGCATCAGTAAAAACCAGAACATATGGTTGCTCTAAAATAATCAACAGATGTACATGCTGCTCCAACTAAAAACATACTAGAATAGAAATAAAGCAAATACAAAATAACACTTCAAACCTCAAGGAATCCCCATAAACACATGCATCTCTAAAAATGCATATTTGTCTTCTCATACACTTCTCATATGGATTCACAAATTAGAATTTGCATGCAACTCATAATGCAACCATATGCCCCCTTGAGACCATTAAGATCTTACTTTTTGGTTGGAAACCCTTCCTTCTCTTTTCTTATCCAACCTTTCATCTATTGATCCTTCTTATTCTTATGAGGTTGGCCTTACATATTCTCCTATCTCTGGTTGGATCTCTCGAAACCCATGCGAAATTTGTAGTCCTTGGCCTTGTGGCCAATATTATCACATAAAAAACATTGATTGTGACAAGGAATGGAGGAATAGCTTGATATTTTTGTTGAAATGATTTTTATTCCTTGCATATTCCCTACAGTCTATATCCCTATGGAAAAAATCATTGCTTGAGAAACAATAACCATAAAATGGACTATTGTACCTCAAAGAAGGAGATTTCATTTGTATTCATGATTGATGTGGCTTCTCCCTTTGTTGCTTCTTTTGATTAGAGAGATTGATCTCTGAAATACTGTAACTAGCTTATATGTGACCATGAACTCCACAATTATAGCACTTTCCAATTCTATTCTTCTTCTTGTGCCTTCTTCTCTTGTTTTGGTGCTTCTTGCATGGCTCATGGATCTCATTATTTTTGCTACAACTAGGTGCTCCAATAATTTCAGATTTTCTTCTGGATTCTTGAGCACTATTTTTTAGCCTCCTTACTTCTTCTCTTGCAGAAATCAATTCATCCTTAAATCTTTGAATTTCTTCTTCAAGTGCCACTATCTTGGATTTCTCATCATCTTTGAAACTAATACTCGATCTATCACTATAATCACTATTGCCATCATCCTCTTGTGAGGAGAATTCATTTTTTACTACAATAAATGTAGAATCCTTTTCATTTTTCTCTATTTCTGAAAAATGCACTTATCCTCCAAGATACAATTTCTGCAACTTATCCAACATTTCTCTGGCAGTCTCACGGTTTTTCATAAACTTGCTATTATATTTTGAAATACCATTCAAAATAAAATTTCTATCTAAAACATTAGATTTATCTTTGATTCCATACTCAGCTGATATCAAAATATCTTCATCAATAGATAAAAAATATGAATTTAATTTCACTCTCCAAGTTAAAAATTTACCTTCATGAAGAACTATAATAACTTGCTGATACATTTTGGTAAATTTGAAAATATTCTACGAAAATATTCAAGATCGAATATCCAGTGATTAAGTTTCACCTGAGAGCCTGACTGTGATACCAATTTTAGGAAACTAGATCACTACTCGGGGTGGGGTGAATCAGTAGTGTGAGAACTTATACTATTTTTCGCCAGTTATTAATCTTTCAAACCATGCATGAACTGAAACACATTAACATAGTTCCGAGCATCGAAATAAACATGCAAGCATGAAAGTCAATCAACGCATAGACACAAGTGTTTCTAGTGGAAAACCTATCCCGGGAAAAAAACCAGCCTGTTGTTGCTGCGCTACTCAATTCTTTCATTAATAGTCAAGAAAATTATACATTTCTCAGCTCACTCCCATGAACCGGAAGACTCGAATTATTTCAATAGTATCTGGCACTATTAGATTTGAAATTATTTACCTTATGTATATATGGATTACCATCTACTGAAATCCACCACGATTAACAATCCTCGCTCGGTTACTCCTGAACTAACCATTCAAATATACAAACCCCGATATATTGATCAACACGAAGACCAATAATCCTCATCGATATTTTTTCAGATTATACAACCACCATTGGATGGAGAAAATTATTTCATCTAATGAATCTACCAATCATTGTATACTCAAAGCCTCCATGCCTTTACTTCCTCCATGAGAGCCTCATTTCATATAATTTTAGACTAGATTCTGTAAAATTTCTCAACATGAGCACTGCAGCAACATAGCATCAAAGCTCAAATAAATTTATAGCTCTAGCTACCATGAAAAACTACTCACAACAATCTCCAATACAATCTCCTCAAAACACTGCTCCAAATCACATATAAACACGTCACTCACTAAATAATGTTATAGTTGAAATATACTTCAATTTACTTCTACTAATACTACAAACTGATTCAAAGATTATGCATAATGAAGCTCACACATATTTCATGGTCTTCTCCAGACTCACACTCTCTCCATACACTATTGTAATCAACCATGCTAACAATGAGTTATCTCCAATATAAAGATGAACTCAAGAGCATAACTCAATAATTACAAAGAAATACTAAGCTCAACAATCATGTTCACATGCTATATTGAATCTGGATTTAACTCATTGACTTAATCAACCACTAACTCCATTATCATTTTTTATATTTTCAACTTTAATCATCTTCTGGAGGCCCCACAAAATTTTCCGAACATAAACCGAAAAATTTTGATCAAGGAATTCTCCAAGACACAAAAATTAGCTCAACAGCACGAGGAATGTAGAGAAAATATTTTCAAAACCCATAGTTTCTCCCTTGGCATTCTCCGACATGCGACTTTGGCCTCTTGGAGCTATAAACACTCCCTTAAGTGTTCTCTTCTAGTGACTATGTATTTCCAGTCGTTCCCTTGACTCAGTATGCATGTGAATGGGGCTAAAACTTAGTGAAAGAATAAGTTTACCAGTGTAGAACCTCTTCCACCTGATGGAAGATCTTCCTTAGCCTTTGAACACTCCTCCAAGGCACTGAGATAATTCTGCAACTGATGAATATGCAAGGAAAATTTCTATGACATGATATACCTATTATGTAAAGTTGAGGACCAAGACCAACACCTCCAACTCCTCATGCAACAACCATAACATCTATAAACATCTCCAAAACTTTTAACAACATCTCTGACCCCTGTAGCAACATATCCAAGTCTTGTAACATCATCAACATGTCATACAAATACGTCCAACACTGATAGAAGTACCTCTAACTCAAGAAACATACAACTGAACACATGAAGCAAAAATCCAATGTCTCCAAGACATGTAGATACATATGCAACACCAATAGTATCCTCCAAACTCCTATAGAAGCAACATCTCCAATCAATACACCATGAGAAGCTCATTCACCACTCATGCATATCGTCAACAACACCAAGAGCTTGTTGACATCAATGCCAACACTGCAAGTCCAACACTCTTCGAGGATTATTTCACTTGATGTGATGTTGAATGAACTCCAAGGGATTCATATTTATACAAATCGATGGAGGATCCAATGGATTTATTTTGTGCCAAGGCGCCCCTTTACTTAGTCAAGCTGACTTGAGGAAAAGCCCCTCTTGATAATATATTTAAACATAGTTATCAAATTCCTTGATTATTTCTTGCCCAAATAAATTTGTACCATAGTAAATAATAGTGGGAGGAGTGCCAAGAAGATTTAAACTCATCATTAATAAAAATATTAATTTAACCAATATGAACTCTTTCTTTAGGGAAAGATGGTTTCTTCTTAGGGTAGCTATACTTCTTCTTGGGGTAATTGGATTTCTCTTGCGAAAATTCATCTTGAAGTTGCCCAAAATTTCAACATTAAGAACAAAATGAGCATTTCTAAGATAAGAGAAAATTCTCATGACCTTCATAACTAGGCGTTGGTCTACTCCAAAAATTCCATGGGAATAAAGGCTATGTTGTGTATGCAATACTAAGAGAGTTGAAGATGAAAAAAATTCTATCAGATTATCCAACTTATTAATAACACACACCCAACATAAATGTTATTGAACAATAATAAGAGTTGTTCACTGCATTGGAAATTTTGAATCCATTCTCTGCATATTTTTTCCTTTACAATCTCTATCAAATCTTTTACCTATGTCATCGAAGTCTTCAAATTAGAGAAGAATTCCTTTAGGGTCTTGAAGTTCTTTTGATCCAATGAAATCTGATTATTCTCTAACTAATGTCCACTTAACTCATCTTTCTTGCAAAATAATATCTTCAATTTGGTCCAAACATGATGAGATATGCTAACCTTCTACTTGAAATAACAATTTAGGGGAGATTGACAAGAATAGTATCCTAGACATGACTCATCCATTATTTTGAGGGAATTATATTTCTTAATGGTTGAAATAGGATCATTTTTAATCCCCGTTGTGATCTTGTAGAGTCCCCTTCCTACGAAAGAACAATTGGATTTTTAGCTTCGAGTCAATGTAATTAAAAGGAGTGATGATCACAATGAATTGGTAAATTCTCTATGGGTTTTCCTAACTTGTCAAATATGAAATAAAATTTTAGTATTCTTTATAAAATCACTGGTGTTATGATGCCATGAAGGATTTCAAGCACAAGCATAAGTTTTAGTTGTGTAAAAATACTAGACTAGCTACAATAGAACAAGAGAGAAGGGAGAATGAGGTTTCTAGAAAAAAGAGGCTAAGTAGCTAAAAGGGCCAATTTAAATAAAAATGGAATATGGTTGTGAGTGAGTGGATAAGGTAATCTCTCAAAATAAAAAGGGGAATTCAAAATAGTAATTAGGGAGCTTAGGGACAAAGTAATGTGCAATAATTGAGAGGAAATTGCTATGTCATAGCCCAATTATTTTTGAGTTCCTTTGACATGTCATCCTACGTGTAACCCTTGATCCTAAATGGTAGGGAAAGTTATTTTGAGTTCTTTGACATGTAGTAAGCTTAGGGACAAAGTAGAAATAATTGAGAGGAAATTGCTATATCATAGCCCAATTATTTTTTAGTTCCTTTGACATGTCATCCTATGTGTGACCCCTTGATCCTAAATGGTTGGAAAATTTATTTTGAACTTCTTTAACATGTCATCCTAAGTGTAACCTCTTGATCCTAAATATATAAAAAAATTAATAATAAAAAAATTTGACATATACTCTAAATAATATATGAAATAAAGTTAATTATAACCTATATGAAATTATAATAAAATCCAAAATACATTGTATCTCATCATTAACAAATTATATCAATTATTTACGTGACATCATATATAATCATTTTTGTTTTGACAAATTTTTAACCAAGTCTCATTACATGATGATTTTAACTCATTTTACAATATATTAGAATAACAAATATAAGAATTAAAGAAAATAAGGAAAAAAGAAAGATAATAAAAGGAAAAGACAAACATGAAAACTAAACTAAATTAAAAAATCATTATATTAAAGTGAAAGATGTCTATACATTCCACTATGATTTTTAAATTGTTTTATATATGTTTTAATTTAAAGTTAAATAAAAGAATTATTTAAATTAAATTGAAATAAATATATTAAAATTAATAATAATGTATTAAACATTTATTTTAACATATTTAATTTTAAAATTTCTCAAATCATATGTTTATTTCAGTGACATTTAAATCTATATATTAAAATTAATAATAATATATTAAACATTTATTTTAACATATTTAATTTTAAAATCTCTCAGTGATCATTCAAGTCATATGTCTATCTCAGTGACATTTATTATTTATGATAATAAGCCATCAATAAGAAAGTGAGGATTGAGGATTTTCCACATAGCATTTTTAATGAGATGTTAGTGCATTCTAGCTTTATGATATTTTAATAGTTTTTATATGGATGAAGTATTTGATGTTGTTTTATATTTTGAAAAAATAATATTGATTTTAATATTGTAACAAAATTTATTTATTAATTATAGATATTTAAAGTAAAATAAAATAAAATAAAAATAAAAATAAGTGTTTTGATATTTAGTATAAATATTAATTGCTATTCATTCATGTATCCCAACCATTTAAATGAGCATATTTTGAAATTCATTTACTAATAAATTAATACACATATTTAAGATAATATAATAGGGAAAGGATTGAAAAATCTAATGAAATAAATAACGTGGCAAACAATGAAAATTTTATTGGAATTAGTAATATAGAAGTAAGGAAATCATGATCATAATGACAGCATCCACAATATAAAAAATATGGTCGGCCAGATGGAATATTTTGAGATAATACAGTATAGTGGTCGCAGATAACACCATCACATGTAAACCAGCTCTCTGCGCAATTAATAAGGCTATGCACCATGACTATAATATTCGGAGCTGCACTAGCTCCATAAGAACTTTGAATAGTTGGTTTTTTACCTCACTGTCCGAAATGGATAAGAAATATTTGTATTTGAAGAGGAAGTGCAAGCCTCGTGCAAGATTGAACGTGAACCTTTTGCAGCACAACGGCACATTGTCATGCTTTAGAAATACATTATAGTTTCTTTTTTTGTGTAATCCTTTTGAGAGAGAGAGATAGTAACTAGCTTGAAAACTGAGGTTGGAGACCCCAATGGACATCAATTTTGAACTTCCCATGTACAATGGTGAGGTAAATTCAGAGAAGTTTGATAATTGGATCCATAAATTCGAAGTATACTACAGAATTTAGAAACTACAAGAGGACGACATAAAGATCTAGTTGGCTTCATTAAGGCTAGAAGGAGCAGCACTAGTTTGGTGGGAGGCAAAGACTCAAGAGGAAATGTGAATTCATGGTAAGATATCCATTTCTTGGGTTGAATTAATTTCTTCCATTAAAAGACAGTTTTATCCATTAGACCATATGCAAAAAGCAATAATGAGTTGGCAAAAATTTAGGCAACTCAAATGCCAAACTGTTCAAGAGTACACCCAGGAGTTCAGAAAGAGGGCTTTGTTGTTAGGAGTAAACTTGAATTCCCAAGACACGCTCTTGAAATACATTGGGGTTTTACATTCCTACTTGAAACATACTATCCTTATGTTTAACCCAAACAACTAGGATGAAGTATGTGTTCAAGCCACACACCTTGAGGCAAGGGAAAAGAACATTCAGGAAGAGGGTAGTAAGAAGAAGCCATTCAAGTGTAAGGGAAAAGAGAAGGGAGGAAAATAGAAGGGAAAGAATAATTCAAGCATCGAGAAAGAAGGGGAGAAAACTATATGCAAATATTGTTCCAAAGAGGGGCATGAAGAAGCACATTGTTGGAAACTGCATCCTGAACTAAGGCCAAAGAAACAAAAAAACAAGGGGAAACAAAAGATGATTGCCACGACAGTACAACAAGATCTTGGATCTGATTCAGGAGATGAGACCAAGATTGTAGCCATGGTTAACAAATCAAAAGGAAGCCATAGCAAGTACTATTTCCTCAAATAGTCACAACAACACTCCAAATGAAGACACAAGGATAGAATTGTTCCATGTTAGAGTTATTTCAAATCATACAAAGATTGATCCATTGTTTGATAGTGGGTCACAAGAAAACTTGATTTCAGAAGACTTGGTCATAAAGCTTAACCTTGAAACTATACCACATCATAAACCACACCATTTGGGTTGGGTAGTTAAGAATTCCAATTTACAGGTTACAAGGAAATGCATATTTCGATTTTCTATTACTGCAAACTTTGTTGATGAAGTCAAGTTAGATGTGGTTCCACTTGACATTTCCAGGATTATCTTGGGAAGTCCATATTTGTATGAGAGGAAAGCGGTGTTTTATCACCATGATAACAAATATCATTTTCTTAAGTATGGGGTGGAGTATATTGTGAGAGCTCATAAAAAAAAATTGAATATTTCTTTAGTTAATCCAAGGAAAATGAAGAGGCTAGTTAATGCAAGTAAAAATTTTGTGCTTCTCATGATCAAGAAAAAGGATGATGTTGACTATGAATATTTTGAAGGATGTGATGAAAAATTAAAATCTAATTTTTTTAATGTGGTAAGTTAGCATGGCGAGATGTTTCAAGAACCAAGTGTGTTACCTCCCAAGAGGGGAATTTAGCATGAGATTCAATTGCAGCAGGATGTTCCACTTCCAAACATTGGTATGTATCGCATCTCAATTATCGAGAGCTTGGAAATCAAGAAGACAATCCAAGAATTGTTGAACAATGGTATCATACGCCCATCTACTTCACCATGTGGTTCACGAATTTTTTTGGTACCAAAGAAGGATGAGACTTGGCGCATGTGCATAGATTTTTGTGCATTGAATAAAATCACGGTAAAGAATCGCTACCAACTCCCACGCATTGATGATTTGCTAGATCAGGTATAGTATTCAAGATATTTCACTAAGTTAGACTTGCGAAGTGGTTATCATCAAGTTAGAATAGCTGAGGAAGACATTTGGAAAACTGCATTTAAAACTAGACAAGGATTGTTTGAGTGGTTAGTTATGACGTTCAATCTAACAAATGCTCCAGATACTTTCATGAGAGTCATGAATGATGTAATAAGACCATTTCTAGATGAATTCACCATTGTTTACTTATATGACATACTTATATTCAGCAAATCAAGAGATGAACATATCATGCATGTGAACAAGGCACTTGATGTCTTGACAAAGGACCAATTATTTTTAAAGATATTGAAGTGTGAGTTTGGCAAAACTTCCTTAGTGTGTTTGGGACACATTGTTGGAGGAGGTGAGTTTAAGATAGACCCCTCCAAATTAGAGGTCATTCTGAATTGGCCCAAGCCCAATACAGTTACAGAGGTAAGAAGTTTTCTTAGGGCAGCACATTATTGGAGGAAATTCATTGCTAATTTTTCTTCCATTGCAGCTTCGTTACATGCATTGGCAAGTGTCAAGAAAGTCTTCCATTGGGGAGATATGCAGCAAAAATAATTTGATGCCTTAAAGTAAAAGATAAGTTCAACACCGGTATTGGCTCTTCTGGAACTTAGACAGTCATTCGAGATCCAAACAGATGCAAGTGATTATGCTATGGGAGTTGTTCTCATGCAACATGGTAAGCCTATTTCGTTTCATTCTAAAATTTTCAATGGAGTTGTGACTAATTATCCCCCATATGACAAATATTTATATGCATTGGTACAAAATGTAAATAAATGGAAGTACTCATCTATGGGGAAAGAGACCATTATCCATACCGACCATCATCCATTGCAGTACTTACAATCAAAGTCAAAGTTGCAGCAATCGAGACATTTTAGATAGATGGGATTTCTAAAACAGTTTCATTTGGTTATCATGTACAAAAAAGGAATCTACAATAAGGTAGTTGATATGCTCTCTAGGCCTATTTTAAATTCATCTATTATACTCAAGCACAATTCAGTTATGCATGAAATTTACATTGAAAAATATGCATATGATAGTGATTTTCAAGATGTGTATGAAAGCTTGAGTCCAGGAAACCAAAATAAAGAGTTAGATTATCATGTGCATAACAGTTTGTTGTATCACTTAGGAAAGTTATGTATACCACAGGAAGAAATAAATAGTATCATAAGGGAGGCGCACACTTCATTGATTGTTGGAAATTTCGGTGTAGGCAAGACAATAAAAAATCTCCAAAGGTATTTTTATTAGCCACACATGATTGATAGTGTATATTTTTTTATTAGAGGATGTTCTTTATGTGCAATAAGTAAGCCTAGTAATAGGAAACTTCGATTGTAAACTCCACTTCTGGTTCCTTCACATCCTTGGGAGAGTATCTCAATGGATTTTGTAGGTGGTCTTCCAATGTCAAGGAAAGGTCATGATAACTTGTATGTTGAGGTAGATAGGTTCAGAAAAATGTGTCTTTTGATGCCATGTAAGAAAAATATTACAACTGAACAAACCGCTCATCTTCTATTTCAAAATGTATGGGTTCATTTTGGTCTTCCTACTTCTATTGTAAGTGATCGAGATTCCTGGTTTGTTGGGATTTTTTCGTCAAAATTATGGGAGATGATGGACAAAAAGTTGAAGAAGAGTACAACATTTCATCCGAAAATATATGGTCATACCGAGGTGGTAAAAAAGATATTCATTCATCTTCTTAGAGGCTATTTCCACAAACATCCCAAGTGGTGGGATGAACAGTTGCATTACATTCAACATGCATACAACAGGGCAAGTCATTCTTCCACAAACAAATCGCCATTTGAGGCATGTCTTGGGTACTTGCCAAGATCGCCTTTGGACTTCATATTTGAGAAATATGTCGCTATAGATGGTCATAGTGACATAGATAAGGCAAGGAATTTCATTAAGAATATTCAGTGGGTACATCACACAGTGCAAGAACAACTTGAAAAAAGTCAAATTAGCTATAAGGCGAGGCATGATAAACATCGTGTTGGTCACAAATTCTAGGATGGAGAAGAATTTTGGTTATATATCAGCAAAGAAAGATTGCAAGGGGAAGGTAAAAATCTCAAGCCAATCTGTTATGGTCCATTTTAAATTCTGAAAAATATTGGTACTAATGCATTTAAGCTACATTTTCCTCCTTATATGAAAATATATTTTGTCATTAACGTTGAGAATTTGAGATTTTTTTAGCGTCCTTTGATTGATGATTAAGGATAGCATGTTCAGTTGACATCAATAGACGATTTCTCGCTAGAATATCTTGATGAACTTCAACAAGATCTCATACTTGACAAAAGAGTCAGAACTTCAAGAAGAGGGAATGTCAAATACCTTAGAGTGGGACTCAAGGGACAAAATCCTTCCAAGGCCAAATGGATGGAGAGTGAAAGGGTGAGGGAGTTATACCCTCACATGCTGAAAAATTGATAGTGTCTTTTGGGGTCCAAAATGATTCTAGTTTGGAGGAATAATCAGAGGCTTAGTATTTAGCTCAAAAATGAAAATGCTTAGAAATTCTCCAAACCAGAACGACCTGATAGATCTCGTCACCAGGATTCCAACGTGACTCGTTTAATCAAAATCCGGGTTCGTATGAATAAGTTATGGTCTGTTGTTCGTTTTCTCAAACATGGAAAATTTGTGTAGAACAGTGACAAACTAATGACTTGGCATATTCAAGGAATATTCTCTATATTTCAGCCAGTGACACTATGACAAGTGTCACAATCATATTCGCCAATGTTTCTCGGGGAAATTAAAATTGTCCTCCTAATCCTAAGGTTGCAATTTTCTTCTATGGTGGATTATTATTTTAATGGTGACCTTTTAGGCCAATGGAGAGGGGCCACATGGTGTAGCCAGAGGCTGCCATGTGCCCTCCCCCATGGCAAGGTTGTATGAAAAAATTATCTTATGGCAAGGTCGAATCAAAGGTGGTTGGGCGCATATATTATTGCATATATATTTTATATACAAATTTTGGACCAAGGTCGGATGGGCGCACATATATTTCTTAAATATTTCTTATCCAAATTTTTATACCAAGGTCCGAACTAGAGCTCCGTTCAACAAAATATTATGACAAGAGGGGTGAAGGTGGGGGTCGACCCCGCGACCTCCCCCAAACTACCGTCCAAGCTTACTATCACACCATCCACAAGTTCCTTCCTATGTCAAGGATGCCGCCTCTATTTGAAGTTACATCACGCCATATTTGGGGTTCCAGAGGGGGTCAACCCCGCGGGCCAACCCCCTCGCACATGTGTTCGAGCGCTCATAATCGAAAGCCAAGAAAGATCCGATGGGAGTTTTAAACATTGATTAAACTATATTATTATTTTCTAATCCGTGGTTAAGCCACGTTAATCCACAGTTAGCGCTAAACATGCCACTAACCACCCTTTGACTACACGCTTATCTTAAATTAAGTGCGTATTAACTTAGTGGATGTTTTAGCGTACCCGAAAAATGTGGGGAAGCTCCACTTTTAGTAGAGTTAACTGGCGGACTTCCAGATTTAGTGGAGAAAAACTAGGAGAATTTTTGTTTGCCATAACTGAGGCAATGTTTGACCAATTTTGCCTCAAGAAGAGTCATTCTTGGTAGATTTTGATGTTCTGGACCCATTGAAGTAGGTTGTAGAGGTAACAGGAGACTATAAACAACACTTCTACACAATTGAAGCTAATACAAAGGCTCAAGATATGAAGTTGGGCAAAGGAGATGTAGCCTAGAAGGGGTGAACTCTTTCATCAAAAAAAATGTGTATTTGACTCTGTTATTTTTTCTTCTTGTGTTTTTATATGTTGATGTTCAACATTGAGATTCCATGCTTTTATGTTCATTAAATACACTTAATCTCATCAATTTTATTGAATTTTCAATCATAAGAACATGTATAAACCCTTGTATAAGAAGCAAACCAAATCACTTTCATGTTAAATTTGAAATTGATATTAGCACAACATTAACTAATAATCAATTTCAGATCATGCTACATAAAATATATACAAAGTAATACATGACTTGGACATCCATTGACCTACACATAGCTAACGACGAATCCATACTAGACACCATGGGTCTCTCCATGAGCAATGTGCCCAAAAGATGACATAATGACAATACATGACTTTTACATCTGCTCACAATGGTTCTCTCATTAGTACATGCCAAAAAAATAAAATAGCTTGAATACATGTTAACCATGAGCATAGGCATATGTTACATATGGAAGCAGGAATGAAATATAATACATGGCATCCATGAGTTTTGACATGAACTCTCCAAATGTAGCAATATAATCTCCATGTGTAGCAGCAACAAATAGAAGAACTAGCCACATCATGTGCTAGTATATGGACACTCAACACTTTGTCCATCACCATCATACTCCACATGTGCGTCAAAATGAAAGTCAACTAATAGCATCAATATAGGAATATGTCATAGAGGCAGCAAAAAATATATTCATATCATCATGAAGCCCATAACCATCATCATGCATCATTAACTCAAATCATGAGCAATATATCAAAGGGAAGCAACAGAAAATGTATTTCCTCGTCAACTATCAGCATAAGGAATCATCATTATGAGTACCACATCAACAAGTAGCAGTAATAAACTATCATATGCAATCTCATGAGTGAAAAGACCGAGAAATAACATCCATCATGCCAATCATCATTAACAGCTGCAAACACTTATCCTCATCATAGGTGAGAAACATATCAATAATGAGGCATAAGCAACAGATTAGTGAGTGAAAAAACATGTATACTCCACATATGAGCAGCAATCAACATAACTCATCGATCCAACAATACATGAGAAACAATATAAACCATCATCTATCAACCATGTAAATGTATATTATAGGCAGCAACATATTCTCACCATCCAGCTACAACACATGACTCATCCATCTAATACACATCAGAAGCTTGTATGATTCATATAGAAATGGAAAAATAAGCAATAATATGCATAATGTAGACGATCTAACTCCAACATATCTTTTGATCTCCATGGTAGTAACATGAGCATGATAGCATATGACATTAAAATGATCTAGTAGTAAGATCATAATCAAAATACCAACTATGTCATGCAAACCATACAATTGCCACTATATGACAGAAGAAGTTAAAATCCTTTCCTGCAACACACTCATGAAAAATAATAAAAATATAACTCCTCCAAAGTGAGGACGATGCCAACAACTACAAGTCCAACAAATGATCCCCATGAATGTGTGATCCCCAATCACACCTAGGCAATGCACATATGAATACTACATGGCTAACATATTATCATTAGCATCAGTACAAACCAGAACATATGGCTGCTCTAAAATAATCAACAGATGTACATGCTGCTCCAACTAAAAACATACTAGAATAGAAATAAAGAAAATACGAAAATAACACTTCAAACCTCAAGGACTCCCCATAAACACATGCATCTCTAAAAATGCATATTTGTCTTCTCATACAATTCTCATATGGATTCACAAATTAGAATTTTCATGCAATTCATAATGTAACCATATGCCTCCTTGAGACCATTAAGTGCTTACTTTTTGGTTGGAAACACTTTCTTCTCTTTTCTTATCCAACCTTTCATTTATTGATCCTTCTTATTCTTATGAAGTTGGCCTTGCATATTCTCCTATCTCTAGTTGGATCACTTGAAACCCATGGGAAATTTGCAGTCCTTGGCCCTGTGGCCAATATTATCACATAAAAAACATCGATAGTGACAAGGAATAGAGGAATAGCTTGATATTTTTTGTTGAAACGATTTTTATTCCTTGCATGTGCCCTACAGTCAATATCCCTATGGAAAAAACCATTGCTTGAGAAACAATAACCATAAAATGAACTATTGTACCTCAAAGAAGCAGATTTCATTTGTATTCATGCCTGATGTGGATTCTCCTTTTGTTGCTGCTTTTGATTAGAGAGATTGATCTCTGAAATACTATAACTAGCTTCTATGTGACCATGAACTCCACAATTATCGCACTTTCCAATTCTATTCTTCTTCTTGTGCCTTCTTCTCTTGTTTTGCTGCTTCTTGCATGGTTCATGGATCTCATTATTTTTGCTACAACTAGGTGCTCCAATAATTTCAAATTTTCTTATGGATTCTTGAGCACTATTTTTTAGCCTCCCTACCTCTGCTCTTGCAGAAATCAATTCATCCTTCAATCTTTGAATTTCTACTTCAAGTGCCACTATCTTGGATTGCTCATCATCTTTGCAAGTAATACTCGATCTATCACTGTAATCACTAGTGCCATCACCCTCTTGTGAGGATGATTCATTTTTTACTACAATAAATGTAGAATCCTTTGCATTTTTCTCTATTTCTGAAAAATGCACTTATCCTTCAAGATACAATTTCTGCAACTTATCCAACATTTCTCTAGAAGTCTCACAGTTTTTCATAAGCTTTCTATTATATTTTGAAATACCATTCAAAGTAATATTTCTATCTAAAACATTACATTTATCTTTGATTCTGTGCCCAACTAATATCAAAATTATCTTCATCAATAGATAAAAAATATGAATTTAATCTCACTCTCCAAATTAAAAATTTACCTTCGTGAAGAACTATAATAACTTGCTGATACATTTTGGTAAATTTGAAAATATTCTACCAAAATATCCAAGATCCACTCTCCAGTGATTAAATTTCACCTGAGAGCCTGACTTTGATACCGATTTTCGGAAACTAGATCACTACTTGGGGTGGGCTGAATCAGTAGTGTAAGCACTTATACAATTTTTCGCCAGTTATTAATCTTTCAAACCATGCATGAACTAAAACACATAAACATAGTTCCTAGCATCAAAATAAACATGCAAGCATGAAAATCAATCAACGCATAGACACAAGTGTTTCTAGTGGAAAACCCGTCCCAAGAAAAACACCAGCTTGTTGTTGCTGCACTGCTCAATTCTTTCATTAATAGTCAAGAAAATTATACATTGCTCAACTCACTCCCATAAGTCGGAAGACTCGAATTATTTCAATAGTATCTGGCACTATTAGATTGGAAATTATTTACCTTATGTATATATGGACTACCATCTGCTGAAATCCACCGCGATCAACAATCCTCGCTCAGTTACTCCTGAACTAAACATTCAAATCTACAGACCCCGATCTATTGGTCAACACGGCGACCAATGATCCCCATCGAGATTTTTTCAGATTATCCAACCACCATTGGATGGAAAAAATTCTTTCATCTAATGAATATGCCAATCATTGTATACTCAAAGCCTCCATGCGTTTACTTCCTCCATGAGAGCCTCATTTCATATATTTTTAGACTGGATTCTCTAAAATTTCTCAACATGAGCACTACAACAACATAGCATCAAATCTCAAATAAATTTGTAGCTCTAGCTGCCATGGAAAAACTCCTCACAAAAATCTCCACACAATCTCTAATACAATCTCCTCAAAGCACTGCTCCAAATCACATATCAACACCTCACTCACTAAATAATGTAATGGTTGAAATATAATTCAGTTTACTTCGACTATACTACAAATTGATTCAGAGATTATGAATAATGAAGCTCACACATATTTCATGGTCTTCTCTAGACTCACACTCTCTCCATACACTATTATAATCAACCATGCTAACAATGAGTTATCTCTAATATAAATATGAACTCAAGAGCATAAATCAATAATTACAAAGAAATACTAAGCTCAACAATCATGTTCGCATGCTATATTAGATCTAGATTTAACTCATTGACTGAATCAACCACTAACTCCATTATCCTTTTTTATATTTTCAACTTTAATCATCTTTTGGAGGCCCCACAAAATTTTCCGAACATAAACCGAAAAATTATGATCAAGGAAGTCTCCAAGACACAAAAATTATCTCAACAACACGAGGAATGAGGAGAAAATATTTTCAAAACCCACAGTTTATTCCTTAGCATTGTCTGACATGCAAATTTGGCCTCTTGGAGCTATAAACACTCCCTTAAGCGTGCTCTTTTAGTGACTATGTATTTCCAGCTGCTCCCTTGACTCTGTATGCATGTGAATGGGGCTAAAACTTAGTGAAAGAATAAGTTCACCAGTGTAGAACCTCTGCCACCTGATGGAAGATCTTCCTTAGCCTTTGAACACTCCTCCAAGCCACTGAGATAATTCTGCAACTGATGAATATGAAAGGAAATTTTCTATGACATGATATACCTATTATGTTAAGTTCAGGACCAAGACCAACACCTCGAGCTCCTCATGCAACAACCATAACATCTGTAAACATCTCCAAAACTTGTAACAACATCTCTAACCCCTGTAGCAACATCTCCAAGTCCTGTAACATCATCAACATGTCATAAAAAATACCTCCAACACTGATAGAAGTACATCTAACTCAAGAAACATACAACTGAACACATGAAGCAACAGTCCGATGTCTCCAAGATATGTAGATACATATGCAACACCAATAGTATCCTCCAACCTTCTGCAGAAGCAACATCTCCAATCAATACACCATGAGAAGCTCACTCATCACTCATGCATATGGCCAACAACACCAAAAGCTTGTTGACATCAATGCCAACACTGCAATTCCAACACTCTCCGAGGATTATTTCACTTGATGTGATGTTGAATGAACTCCAAGGGATTAATATTTATACAAATCAATGGACGAGCCAATGGATTTATTTTGTGCCAAGGCGCCCCTTTACTTAGTGAAGTTGACATGAGTAAAATCCCCTCTTCATAATATATTTTAACATAGTTATCAAATTCCTTGATTATTGCTTGCCCAAATAAATTTGTACCACATTAACTAATAGTGGGAGGAGTGCCAAGAAGATTTAAACTCATCAATAATAATAATTTTCATTTAACCAATATGAAATCTTTCTTTGGGGCAAGATGGTTTCTTCTTAGGGCAGTTGTACTTCTTCTTGGGGTAATTGGATTTCTCTTGGGAAAATTCATCTTGAAGTTGCCTCAAATTTCAACATTAAGAACAAAATGAGAATTTCTAAGATAAGAGAAAATTCTCATGACCTTCATAAATAGGCATTGGTCTACTCCAAAAATTCCATGGGAATAAAGACTATGTTGCATATGCAATACTAAGAGAGTTGAAGATGAAAAACATTTTATCTTGGATTATCCAACTTATTAATAACAACACCCAACATAAATGTTATTCAACAATAATAAGAGTTATTCCACTACATTGGAGATTTTGAATCCATTTTCTGCGTATTTTTTCCTTTGCAATCTCTATCAAATCTTTTACCTGTGTCATCGAAGTCTTGAAATTAGAGAAGAATTCCTTTAGGGTCATGAAGTTTTTTTGATCCATTGAAATCTGATTATTCTCTAGCTAATGTCCGCTCAACTCATCTTTCTTGCAAAATAATATCTTCAATTTGGTCCAAACTTGACCAGATATGCTAACCTTCTACATGAAATAACAATTAAGGGGAGATCGACAAGCATAGTATCCCAGACATAACTCATACATTATTTTCAGGGAATTAGATTTCTTAATGGTTGAAATAGGATCATTTTTAATCCCCATTGTGATCTTGTAGAGTCCCTTGCTAGGAAAGAACAATTGGATTTTTAGCTTCCAGTCAATGTAATTAAAAGGAGTGATGATCACAATGAATTGGTAAATTCTCTATGGGTCTCCCTAACTTGTCAAATATGAAATAAAATTTTAGTATTCTTTATAAAATCACTGATGTTATGATGCCATGAAGGATTTCAAGCACAAGAATAAGTTTTAGTCGTGTAAAAATACTAGACGAGCTACAATAGAACAAGAGAGAAGGGAGAATGAGGTTTCTAGGAAAAAAGGCTAAGTAGCTAAAAGGGGCAATTTAAATAAAAATGGGATATGGTTGTGAGTGAGTGGATAAGGTAATCTCTCAAAATAAAAAAAGGAATTCAAAATAGTAATTAAGGAGCTTAGGGACAAAGTAATGTGCAATAATTGAGAGGAAATTGCTATGTTATAGCCCAATTATTTTTGAGTTCCTTTGACATTTCATCCTACGTATAACCCTTGATCCTAAATGGTAGGGAAAGTTATTTTGAGTTCCTTTGACATATTATAACAAAATTTATTTATTAATTATAGATATTTAAAGTAAAATAAAATAAAATAAAAATAATTTTTTTGATATTTAGTATAAATATTAATTGCTATTCATTCATGTATCCCAACCATTTAAATATGCATATTTTGAAATTCATTTACCACATAAAAAACATCGATTGTGACAAGGAATAGAGGAATAGCTTGATATTTTTTATTGAAATGATTTTTATTCCTTGCATGTGCCCTACAGTCAATATCCCTATGGAAAAAATCATTGCTTGAGAAACAACAAGCATAAAATGAACTATTTTACCTCAAATAAGGAGATTTCATTTGTATTCATGCTTGATGTGGCTTCTCCTTTTGTTATTGCTTTTGATTAGAGAGATTGATCTCTGAAATACTGTAACTAGCTTCTATGTGACCATGAACTCCACAATTATCACACTTTCCAATTCTATTCTTCTTCTTGTGCCTTCTTCTCTTGTTTCTCTGCTTCTTGCATGGCTCATGGATTTCATTATTTTTGCTGCAACTAGGTGCTCCAATAATTTCATATTTTCTTGTGGATTCTTGAGCACTATTTTTTAGCCTCCCTACTTCTTCTCTTGCAGAAATCAATTCATCCTTCAATCTTTGAATTTCTACTTCAAGTGCCACTATCTTGGATTGCTCATCATCTTTGCAACTAATACTCGATCCATCACTATAATCACTAGTGCCATCATCCTCGTGTGAGGAGGATTCATTTTTTACTACAATAAATGTAGAATCCTTTGCATTTTTCTCTTATCTGAAAAATGCAATTATCCTCCAAGATACAATTTCTGCAACTTATCCAACATTTCTCTGGCAGTCTCACAGTTTTTCATAAACTTGCTATTATATTTTGAAATACCATTCAAAGTAATATTTCTATCTAAATAATTATATTTATCTCTGATTCCATACCCAACTAATATCAAAATTATCTTCATCAATAGATAAAAAATATGAATTTAATCTCACTCTCCAAGTTAAAAATTTACCTTCGTGAAGAACTGTAATAACCTACTGATACATTTTGGTAAATTTGAAAATATTCTACCAAAATATCCAAGATCCACTCTCTAGCGATTAAGTTTCACCTGAGAGTCTGACTGTGATACCAATTTTAGGAAACTAGTTCACTACTTGGGGTGGGGTGAATCAGTAGTGTGAGCACTTATACAATTTTTCGCCAGTTATTAATCTTTCAAACCATGCATGAACTAAAACACATAAACATAGTTCTGAGCATCAAAATAAACATGCAAGCATGAAAATCAATCAACGCATAGACACAAGTGTTTCTAGCGGAAAACTCGTCCCAAGAAAAACACCAGCTTGTTGTTGCTGCACTGCTCAATTCTTTCATTAATAGTCAAGAAAATTATACATTGCTCAACTCACTCCCATGAGTCGGAAGACTTGAATTATTTCAATAGTATCTGGCACTATTAGATTGGAAATTATTTACTTTATGTATATATCGACTACCATCTGCTGAAATCCACCACGATCAACAATCCTCGCTCGGTTACTCCTGAACTAAATATTCAAATCTACAAACCCTGATCTATTGGTCAACACGGCGACCAATGATCCTCATCGAGCTTTTTTCAGATTATCCAACCACCATTGGATGGAGAAAATTCATTCATCTAATGAATCTGCCAATAATTGTATACTCAAAGCCTCCATGCCTTTACTTCCTCCATGAGAGCCTCATTTCATATATTTTTAGACTGGATTATGTAAAATTTCTCAACATGAGCACTGCAGCAACATAGCATCAAATCTCAAATAAATTTGTAGCTCTAGCTGCCATGGAAAACTCCTCACAAAAATCTCCACACAATCTCCAATACAATCTCCTCAAAGAACTGCTCCAAATCACATATCAACACCTCACTCACTAAATAATGTAATGGTTGAAATATAATTTAGTTTTCTTCTACTAATACTACAAATTGATTCAGAGATTATGAATAATGAAGCTCACACATATTTCATGGTCTTCTCCAGACTCACACTCTCTCCATATACTATTATAATCAACCATGCTAACAATGAGTTATCTCCAATATAAAGATGAACTCAAGAGCATAACTCAATAATTACAAATAAATAATACGCTCAACAATCATTTTCGCATGCTATATTAGATCTGGATTTAACTCATTGACTGAATCAACCACTAACTCCATTATCCTTTTTTATATTTTCAACTTTAATCATCTTCTGCAGGCCCCACAAAATTTTCCGAACATAAAACGAAAAATTATGATCAAGAAAGTCTCCAAGACACAAAAATTAGCTCAACAACACGAGGAATGCGGAGAAAATATTTTCAAAACCCACAGTTTATTCCTTAGCATTGTTCGACATGCGACTTTGGCCTCTTGGAGCTATAAACACTCCCTTAAGCGTGCTCTTCTAGTGACTATGTATTTCCAGCCGCTCCCTTGACTCTGTATGCATGTGAATGGGGCTAAAACTTAGTGAAAGAATAAGTTCGCCAGTGTAGAACCTCTGCCACCTGATGGAAGATCTTCCTTAGCCTTTGAACACTCCTCCAAGCCACTGAGATAATTCTGCAGCTGATGAATATGCAAGGAAAATTTCTATGACATGGGATACCTATTATGTTAAGTTCAGGACCAAGACCAACACCTCTAGCTCCTCATGCAACAACCATAACATCTCTAAACATCTCCAAAACTTGTAACAACATCTCTGACCCCTATAGCAACATCTCCAAGTCTTGTAACATCATCAACATGTCATACAACTGCCTCAAACACTGATAGAAGTACCCCTAACTCAAGAAACATAGAACTGAACACATGAAGCAACAGTCCAATGTCTCCAAGACATGTAGATACATATGTAACACCAATAGTATCCTCCAACCTCCTGCAGAAGCAACATCTCCAATCAATACACCATGAGAAGCTCACTCATCACTCATGCATATGGCCAACAACACCAAGAGCTTGTTGACATCAATGCCAACATTGCAATTCCAACACTCTTTGAGGATTATTTCACCTGATGTGATGTTGGAAGAACTCGAAGGGATTCCTATTTATACAAATCTATGGAGGAGCCAATGGATTTATTTTGTGCCAAGGCGCCCCTTTACTTAGTGAAGCTGACTTGAGGAAAAGCCCCTCTTGATAATATATTTAAACATAGTTATCAAATTCCTTGATTATTGCTTGCCCAAATAAATTTGTACCACATTAACTAATAGTGGGAGGAGAGCCAAGAAGATTTAAACTCATCAATGATAATAATTTTCATTTAACCAATATGAACTCTTTCTTTGGGGCAAGATGGTTTCTTCTTAGGGTAGCTGTACTTCGTCTTGGGATAATTGGATTTATCTTGGGAAAATTCATCTTGAAGTTGCCCCAAATTTCAACATTAAGAAAAAAATGAGTGTTTCTAAGATAAGAGAAAATTCTCATGACCTTCATAACTAGGCATTGGTCTACTCCAAAAATTCCATGGGAATAAAGACTATGTTGCATATGCAATACTAAGAGAGTTGAAGATGAAAAACATTTTATCTTGGATTATCCAACTTATTAATAACACACACCCAAGATAAATGTTATTCAACAATAATAAGAGTTATTCACTGCATTGGAAATTTTGAATCAATTCTCTGCGTATTTTTTCTTTTGCAATCTCTATCAAATCTTTTACATGTGTCATCGAAGTCTTGAAATTAGAGAAGAATTCCTTTAGGGTCGTGAAGTTGTTTTGATCCAATGAAATCTGATTATTCTCTAGCTAATGTCCGCTCAACTCATCTTTCTTGCAAAATAATATCTTCAATTTGGTCCAAACATGACCAGATATGCTAACCTTCTACATGAAATAACAATTCAGGGGAGATCGACAAGCATAGTATCCCAGACATGACTCATCCATTATTTTGAGGGAATTAGACTTCTTAATGGTTTAAATAGGATCATTTTTAATCCCCATTGTGATCTTGTAGAGTCCCTTGCTAGGAAAGAACAATTGGATTTTTAGCTTCCAGTCAATGTAATTAAAAGGAGTGATGATCACAATGAATTGGTAAATTCTCTATGGGTCTCCCTAACTTGTCAAATATGAAACAAAATTTTAGTATTCTTTATAAAATCACTGATGTTATGATGCCATGAAGGATTTCAAGCACAAGAATAAGTTTTAGTCGTGTAAAAATACTAGACTAGCTACAATAGAACAAGAGAGAAGGGAGAATGAGGTTTCTAGGAAAAAAGGCTAAGTAGCTAAAAGGGGTAATTTAAATAAAAATGAGATATGGTTGTGAGTGAGTGGATAAGGTAATCTCTCAAAATAAAAAAAGGGAATTCAAAATAGTAATTAAGAAGCTTAGGGACAAAGTAATGTGCAATAATTGAGAGGAAATTGCTATGTTATAGCCCAATTATTTTTTAATTCCTTTGACATTTCATCCTACGTGTAACCCTTGATCCTAAATGGTAGGGAAAGTTATTTTGAGTTCCTTTGACATATTGTAACAAAATTTATTTATTAATTATAGATATTTAAAGTAAAATAAAATAAAATAAAAATAAATGTTTTGATATTTAGTATAAATATTAATTGCTATTCATTCAGGTATCCCAACCATTTAAATATGCATATTTTGAAATTCATTTACCAATAAATTAATACACATATTTAAGATAATATAATAGGGAAAGGATTGAAAAATCTAATGAAATAAATAACGTGGGAAACAATGAAAATTTTATTGGAATTAGTAATATAGAAGTTAGGAAATCATGATTATAATAACAGCATCCACAATATAAAAAACATGGTCGGCCAGATGGAATATTTTGAGATACTACAGTATAGTGGTCGCAGATAACACCATCACATGTAAACCAGGTCTCTGCGCAATTAATAAGGCTATGCGCCATGACTATAATATTCAGAGCTGCACTGGCTCCATAAGAACTTTGAATAGTTGGTCCTTTACCTCATTGTGAGAAAGGGATATGCCATCGTTGTATTTGAAGAGGAAGTGCATGCCTCGGGCAAGATTGAAAGTAAACCTTTTGCAGCACAGCGGCACATTGTCATGCTTCAGAAATTCCTGATTCAGTTCGCTGAAAGAAAGATCCAGGACAGCTTTCATATGATTTAAAGCTTCTTCCCTGGTACATTCGGGATTGTCTTTCACATAACACTCTAAACTTGAAGCCACCTCGCCGCGTTCCTTCTCGTGCTGGATATATAATGGAAAATGTTAAAACAAACCATAATATCATCTTGTTTAAAATAAAGCTTAATTTTAATGTTAAATACCTCAAAATCTGTTATGTCGTCCTTAAGTCGGAACGTCAATTCTAAGGCATTTTGGATCTTGGATGGATAAACTATTTGCTTCAAAATGTCGTCTGGCAGAATTTTACCCATTACCAGAAGCGGAATAAAATTTAACACACGCAACCCTGTACTAGCGAGGCCATTTTGCAAGTATTCATTAAACGAGGGGACATTTCCGGCAGCTATCCATTCCGCTTCTTGCAGATAAGATTCGAGGTATCGCTCCCACTAAAAATGAAGGCAACAGGTCAGACAAAATAATAACAACCGTTTTATCTTAAAGGAAAAAGATGGTGGAGTATGTTTTCAGTAGTTGTCTATACCCCATTCCTTCGTATGTACGCTGCCATATCCCGCCCTTGCATCTTTTCCACTTCAGCAGTCCATTCATTGGCTGTATTCACGAAGAACTCGAATAATTTTTTAATGTGATCTGGAAGGCGGCCTACTAATGAACTATCCCATCTGAAAATAAAATAATGCAAGATGTTTATTAAAAAGAGGTAAAAGACTTCCTGCTATCCCACAACGTTAAACGGATCGCTGACAATTTCTACATGATATATAGTAAGCTCTAATTTGAATTTGACTTCACCTTCTCACTCCCTCAGTGAAGATTTTGATTTCGTCCAATGTTCCGTGAGTATCATATAGGTCATCTAGAACCGTCATCACTGTTGAGAGTTTTGTGAAGGCGATTCTGCTGCTGCAAAATTCGGGCTCGAATGTGCTTAGAACCGCGCAAAAATAAAGTTCCACGTGGCGTATCCTAGAGAAATTTAGCTGCTGCAGATTTGAGTCTGCCCACCACCTATAAATTGCACACCGTCATATGTCACTAAATTGACAAGCAAACATAATGATGAGATACATGATCTATCCTATCTTATCCTATCCCATCACCATAATGTGCACCTGGAGATAAGTTGCATCTCTTTTTTATGTGTGCTTTGCAGAATATTGAAGTCCAGTTTCGCCAACTCCAAAATTTTTTGGTTGATATTTGACCTGAAAGAATACATAGCCAACATAGATTACTGTATTGAGAACCCTAACTGAAATTCAATATTCATTTTTCCGTATTCATTGAAACTCAAATCTTATGGACAAGGTTAGTACCTGAGCCATAAATAGTTTTGTTCATATATTTCTATAAAGTTCCGAGCCTCCCATCTAGGCACACTGCAATGCCATGGAAATTCCAATGCATATTTCACCTGGTAAACATTAATCAAATCAGAATTATGCCGATACGAAGAGGATAAAATATACAAAATGAATAAAAATATCGCTAAGAGTTTTCATACAATACAAGTATCAAGGTGGTTCTGGTAAACTTGACTCCCTTGGTAACTTTTGGGCATTATGACATTGCAAATATCTCTGGAATTTTTTTGCTAATGTTTTCTTATTTTTAATGATAATTTAGTGGTATCTAAATTTTTCTTATTTTTAATATTCTGGTTTTTATAATATTCTGGTGTTTCTGACTTTGGTCTATTTTATCTCAATATCTATATAAAACTGATAGGAAAATATATCTCATGGGCGAATGACGGCCCATGATTCCATAAGTTAGCATTAGTGATGGCGGCGAATGGCGACCCTGTAAGGCATCTAGTAGCTGGTAATCATTCCTCTATGCAGTAGATCAGACATTTAGTGCGGCCAATGAGAAAAGTGGAAGATCATAGTGGAAAATATACAATCAACATAAAAATATACAATCAGCATAAAAATACTTTTAGATGTTAGAAACTGGACTATAGCCATCGAGAAAAACGCAAGGGGAGAAAAACTCACTAAAAATGCAACTTAGGAAAAGCGGGTTTCTGCACTTGTTTTCACAAAGAAGTGCATAAATTTTATTGTCAACAAAACAAATCACATCTACTTTTCCAAGTGTTCACACATTGTTGCAAGCTCGTAAGATTTTGTTCAGACATACATGTAGTTCAGTGAGTACATACTGTTGTAAGCTTGTAAGATTTTGTTTAGATATACATGTAGTTTAGTGTGTATGGAGTCATTAAGTTATGGAATGGATTAGTTGATGAGGTATTATAGAGGCAGTTGTACTGGTATTCTAACTAGTTTGAGAGGAGAAATGTTAGATCTCAAGCTAAATAGTCAATAAATGATTCAGACCAAGTTAATCTCTCTAGTCAAATTTAATTGGGATTGACAAACCATGATTTTTACTCATAATATTATTGTGGAGTATAATTTATTTAAAATCTAAACAAAATTAATATCATTAAATCTAAGAATTTTGTTATTTATAAAGTAGATAAATGCCTTTAACCAGCTAATCCTCAAGATAATGTGAAAAAGTTCAAGAATCTTCCTAAATAATTAGTGTGGCTGCATCATTAACATTAACAAGAATATGTGTCATAAAACTAGTTGTTTAAAAACTAGTCTTTAAACTAGCCATTAAAGAATTAGTTAATTAGTTATATATAAATTTTATTTTATACCTTTTAATTAGATATAATAATAAAATATTAATTTTTTTATTATAAATGGTTATAAATTCTAAATTGATTAAAAAGAATTTAATTAAAATTTTTAATTATTATTAATTAATAAATATTAGATAATACATAAGAAACTATATATTATCAATATAAGAGAATATAAAGAAAATTATATATTATAATTATAAGATAACACAGAGGAAAAAGAATAAGAAAACAATAAGGGAAAAATAAAGAAAAAATAGTAGACAAACAAAAAAGCAAACAGAAGAAAAATCATCAGGAGTCCAACTCTTACTCAGCTTACAACCATAATCCCAGCATGCCTCTGAATCTCATCGGCCTCCCTAAACTTCTTATGATGGAAGTGATCCACCCTAGCGATGACTTTGGAGGATCACTTCCATCATAGAAAGCTTAGGGAGGACATTGAGATTGAGAGGCATGCTAGGAATCTCAATAGGGATGATGGTTGGAAGTTGAGTAAGAGTTGGACTCCACCTCTCTAGATGATTTGCCCACCCCACCCCCTTTTTCTTTCCCTATGAGGTTTTTCCTTTAACCTCTTTTTTTTTTTTTTGGTCTTTATGTCATTTTTTTTTATTTTCCCCTCATGTTTTCTTTTTCTTTTTCCTTGATATTATCTTATAATTATATTATATAAATTTTTTTATATTCTCTTATATTGATAATATATAGTTTCTTATGTATTATCTAGAATTTATTAATTAATAATAATTACAAAATTTTAATCCATTTGGAATTTATAACCATTTATAATAAAAATAATAATATTTTATTATTATATCTAATTAAAAGTTATAAAATAAAATTTATATATAACTAATTCTTTGACTACTAGTTTAGACAAATTCCTAGCAATCATTCATCCACAAGATTTATTCAAGAATATCCTTGGAATTTTTCACATTATCATGAAGATTAACTAGTTCAATTAACTGAATATAATTAATCCAAAAAGCATTTATCTAAAATTAATGTTAATTCTTAATGATCATTAAAATCACAATAACTATTTCTTTAAACACCCCACTTCTTTAAATATTCTGTAATACTAACCACCAAAGTTGAAAAAAATGTTTACAACTTACCTCTTTCCTAAGGCTTTGATTGACATGAGCTATAGCGTGTCGCGTTAAAACTTGGCTTAGATACTGTGTTGTGAAGGTCTTAATTGGCCTTAGATACTCTGTTGTGAATGTCTTTGCCTCCTCCATCACTTTTTCTCCAGGAAACGAAATGTTTGAAGCTCGGAATAAGGACAACATGCTTCTCACTTCTTCATCAGCGCTTCCTTCTTCACCACTGGAAGTGGTGAAGAAGTGCCCGTTTTCATCTTTGAAATTCTCAAAAACATCTGTCATGAATGCATGATATTCTATGAGAACTAAAGGCTCAAATATTTGTATTTAACCGTGAAATGGCATCAAGGAAATATTTTAATCTATCTGACCCGAAGAGACGTTGTATCGATGCATTCTGAGTGCCCGAAATCCCAAAGCTGTAGAGTTGAGATGTGTGCTGAGTGAATCTCTTGATCCCGGCCCGATGCCCCTTTCGTTCCAACAACTACACATCATGAATGAACAAGTGAGGTTTTAATGAATCTAAAACTGCATACCGTCACTGAATTCTATAAATGGTAAATCAAATTGCTTAACCTGTAAACGTAATCCATGGCTACTTGTATTTCAGGTTGAAAATGTCGATCAATTCCCAGACATTCGATAGTATCAACCATCTGAAGACGTTTGATTAAATCCTCATCAATATCACTATCACTATCAGTACAGCTAGCTTTCATGTCACTCAGAAAAAGACGTTTGATATCTTCAATGAGCGTTTCAGCTCGTTCCCGATGTGCAGGTGCCTGATCAGTACAATAATGTTATCTCGCAGAGATCGATGAATGATGGATTTTAACATGTGAACCTGGAATCTAATTGTAAACGAATATAATATGATGAGATTGAGACAAATACCGCGTATGACGTTGAGAGGGAATGTATGGTATCATCGTCCCACACGTTGGGATGATGATTGCCTGTGCGTCTTTCTTGAGCATCAGTGCTCATGCTTCTAATTATTGGCGTGACAGTTTTCTTCGGCACTAACATTCCAGTACTTGAAAGTTGCTGAGAGAAAGCTAAACGATGATTCTTGGAGCTGATGAAAGATTTGTGGACGCCCCACCTGGAAACCAACGGCGTTACATAAACAAGAGCCATTAGCACTTAGCCTCCTGCTGTTGGTAACTATATAGCTTTTCGCTGTTGTCCCTAGCGTATTTATAGTACTGCTGCCCCAACTGTTAAAGTATTTGAATTTCTAAACAAAATTCCAAAGAAATGGGATCTTTGATTTCCTTGCCATTTGCATAGTCGACTTCTTGTCTTTATGCAAAGACTTCCAGTGAAGGTTTGGCTCCATATTTGCTGTAGGGTCGTTATCCTCCTCTGTAGTGGGTAATGTCGAAACAATTATAATAGGAATATTCGTACAATTTCCAGCAGTTCCATGGCTGCTGCATACACATGTATAAAGCCCGCTTCCTGGTACTGGACTTGTACAATTTATAAAGAAAAATTCCAAAGAATGGGATCTTCACAATTTTTATAGAAAACTCCAAACAAATGGGATCTCTGATTTCCTTGAGATTTGGCATACTCGATTTCCTCTGTTTGTATAACTATTCCTCTCTTCCAATAAAGATTTACCAGCGGAGTTTGTGACAATCTCCAGCGATGGATCAATTCCATGTCCGCTATAGAGACATTATCCTCCTCTGCTTTGTTAACCCAAAATGTTTTTAATGTATCTACGAAAAAATAAATAAATATTATTTTATTTATTATTTTTTAAATTATATATATAAGTTAACTTTTACTACTAATTAATTTTTCCATTTATCTCAAACTTAAAATTTTTAAATTATTTTTTAAATAAAATTTTAATTATTTCTATTCATCTCATTATATAATTAATTATTTATAAATTACAACTTTTAATTAAATGTATAAATAAATATATAAAAATGAACTAAAGAAATAAAAAGCATTTAAATTTAAGATTTTGAAACTCAACTAGTAAATTAAAATAAAAATTATTTGATTTTAAAATAATTTAACAAAGAAAAATCAAACTAATTCAATAAGAATAAAGTCATAGATGAGTTACTTACTTAACGTAGTTGAATCATATCTAATATAATACAATGAGAAAACCTCTCAATACTTAAATACAAAGAGTGAAGGAAGCTTTACTTGAATAGTTCATGAGGCACAATAATTGCTAAAGTTTTGCAAATGGGGTAGCAAGTTAAGTGGGCTTGATAGTGGGAAAAATCCCACAGTTAAGAGCGAGTGACCTTCCCTCAATGCTTAAAGAATAATAAAATCAAAATAAATATCAAATAAACAAATGATTAAGAATGTTGAGAGATATTTATGTAAAAATCTTATAAAGAAAATTTAAGTCCACTTGTTTCGAACTATCTAGGATTGTTCATGTTCAAAGTAATGAAGAATCAAATAGTTCCACAAACCAAATCATTGCATTAGATTAAAAGTAAACTTTACCTCCACTTGTTTAGAACTATTTAGTGTGGTTCATGCTCACAAAAATGAAGAACCAGATGGTTCATGTTGAGAACAAGATGAAGAACCAAATCATAACATTAAATAGTTCATGCTCAGGACAAGATGAAGAACCAAATCATGACATTAAATTAAAAATTCACAAATTTAATTTAATAATTTAATTTTAATTTTAATAATTGATAAATTTATGTTTTTAAAAGCGTTGTTATGTGTTTATTTATTTATTTATTTTTTATGTAGGCAGATTTTTACAGTTGGTGTTTTCCTAGAGTTCCGTTGAGTTGAGGATGCAGGTCAGGTGGTTTTCTATGGGCAGGAGGGCCTCATCTTGCTTTTGGTGCTAGAACTTGAGCTTATCAAATTAGCTTTTATAATCTGGAAAGTATTGTGCAAGATTGCCCAGAATTCCTTTCATGGACCAATATAAAAACAAAGCTCTACCCTAATTCACATTACCATTTATGTCAGGGTGTTCTCATAGTAGGCACTCAAACCATTTTTATTTTATAAATTTATTGGTAATCTTTTATTTGTTAAATTATTTTATACTCAAATAAATTTTTATTTTTATTTTTATTAAATTAATTTTTATGATTTTATTAATTGAAGTATTAATTTATGGTTTTATTAATTGAAATTCATAATCGTAAATTATAAATTCTTTTATATATATATATATATATATATATATATATATATATATATATATATATATATAAAATAAAATCATATTATTAGTAATTTATAAATTTATGTTTTTAAGACCTTGGTTTTGTTTTTCTTTATTATTAATTTTCAATTTTAATATCTTGTCTTTTATAGTTAATTGTATTTATTTGAACTGCAAAAATGTGACAGTCTCATTAAAGATAACTAGTTGTGACTAGTTAAAAGACAATTTTTTATTATTATGTTAAGCAAAAAGATTGGAATTATTATTGTTGCAGAAAAAGTTAATTTTTTTTCTTTTTTAAATAGTTAGGAATAATGAAACAGTTAAGGTAGTTAGTTTCATAAAAGATAAAAGCTCATGGTAAAGTTTTCCAAGAACTGGGAAATGGTTGGGGGCAGTTGGAAAACAATTACCTACATGGATTCCAGTGAGGAGTAGGGGTTATGTTCTGGAGGAAAGGAAGGAGTTTGGATTTCCAGAGCTTGTAGAGACCAGTGGAAATCCACTCAGCAATCTCGAAAATAATTTCTAGTACTGACTGGACTGGGCATCCTGAGGTCACAGCAGAAATTTTCATTGTTGACTTGTACCATCCAAGACTGGAGCTCGGGGGAAAGAGGGGGACATAATCGCCTCTCTTTAAGGTTGGGAGGACCGGATAAATTTTGAAACATATAAGTACTTAAGAAATTTCTTTAAGTTAAAGCTATTCAAGAGAATCTGTCAGATAAATGTTTAGGTTGCAACATCATTGAGAAATAAATGGTAATAATGAAAAATCTATCAGATAAATGTTTGGTAACAGTTACTATTGGGAAACAAGTGGTAGCAATGAAACTCTTCAGTTAGATAATGACTTTGTAATTTACTAACAAAATTTATGCCTGTGTGACTTATTTTATTTCGTAATCTAAGTTATTTTATTCTGTAACTTACATATATTTAGAATGTGAGATATGGAGAAAAGAAGAAAAGATAAAAAATATTTATTCTTTCTAAAATAGTGGAATAACTATAGCCGAGAAAGATTGACATTCAGCAAGAATAAAGCGGGGGGGGGGTTGCAAACTTATGAAAGCAGTAACCGTTGTCTTAAGTTATTAAACATCTTGAGTCCATAAGCTCAGAAGACGAAGATTTCGTCACGCAGCAGAGGAATAGCACTACTGTTCTTTCCTATAGCAAAGCATGAGGTAAATTATGTTCTACAAGGAAAAACTGCATGTACGTTGAGAAATATAGAGAGATGGGGCTGTTTTCCAGTGCCTCAAGTGTGGAAACCCAGGAAACAAAATTTCTTGTGTGAAAAATAACCAAGTTACCTAGAAAAGATTCAATGGCGAAATCCATTAGACAAGATGTTGGTATAACCATAAGGATTTGTAGGATCAAAGTCAAGCTGGACAGGAAGGGTACCTACGAAAATAACATTGATATTAATATTTTTGCATAAGCAAATAACCAAGAAGCTCATAAAGAGTTACCGAGCAAAAAAACCTCAGGAAAAAAATAAAAATAAATAAATATAATAAAATAAAATAAAATAAAATTGTATGGAAATGCAGAATGGATCATACTTGTCAAGGGATGAGATCGTATGCACCCCGCAAGATAACTGGAAAAAAACATTTTACTGTGTAAATCTCTGAGAGATCTCTCATGCAAAACAAATGGAAAAATAGACCATGAACTACTCAGTATGAACAAAGAATTCAAAGACTGATCCATACCTTTTTGATTTCCTTCGGTGAGAATAGCTTTCTAGAGTAGACCTTCTCAGGAATTAAAAGTGGGAGACCATGTCTACGTGAGGATCAAACCAAGAGGAGTACCCTGCGGTGGACATCTTGTGCCAAGTTGGCTCCCAAATTTTGTGGACCCTTCCAAATTCTGGAAAGGGTAGGACCTGTAGCTTATCGGCTAGCTTTATCCAGCCACATTCGAGTACAGAATGTGTTTCATGTGTCCCTTTTGAAGTGTTATGTGCATGATGAAAAGCACGTAATAAATTAGCAAAATATATAATTAGGATAGAAATAAGAATCCTGACTGAAGATATATATTTTTATGAGAAAATTGACATGGAACCTTGTTGTTTGCAGGTAGAACCAGACGACGAATTCCTAGTCGAGCTGCAATTCATACTTGACTAAAGGGAAATCATGCTCCACAAGCGAGTCATCACCCAAGTTAAAGTGCTATGGAAGCACTTTGGCCTCGAGGAGGCTACTTGGGAGGACGAAATATTCGTGCGAGAAGCTTAACAGAGCTCTTTTTAGAGCTAGAATAAAAACACCGAGGACGGTGTTACTTCCAGGGAGGGAAGATGTGACAGCCTCATAAAATATAAGTAGTTGTGACTAGTTAAAAGACAATTTTTAATTATTATGTTAAGAAAAAAGGCTCGAATTATTATTGTTGTATGAAATTTTATTTTTTTTCTTCTTTAAATAGTTAGGAATAATGAAACAGTTAAGGTAATTAGTTTCATAAAAGATAAAAGTTGATGGTAAAGTTTTCCAAGAACTAGGAAATGGTTGGGGGCAGTTGGAAAATAATTACCTACTCCTCTAGGAATAAGAAATGGATTCCAGTGAGGAGTAGGGGTTCTTTTCTGGAGGAAAGGAAGGAGTGTGGATTTCCAGAGCTGGTAGAGACCAGTGGAAAGACACTCAACAATCCTGAAAATAATTTCTGGAACTGACTGGACTAGGCATCCTGAGGTCACAGCAGAAATTTCCACTATTAACTTGTACCATCCAGGACTGGAGCTTGGGGGCAAGAGGAGGATGTAATTGGCTCTCTTGAAGGTTGGGAGGATCTCAGTTGATAAATTTTTAAGAAACAGATAAGTGCTTAAGAAATTTCTTTAAGTTAAAGCTATTCAAGAGAATCTGTGAGATAAATGTTTAGGTTGCAACATCATTGAGAAATAAGTGGTAATAATGAAAAGTCTGTCAGATAAATGTTTGGTAATAGTTATTGTTGGGAAACAAATGGTACCAATGAAACTCTATAAGATAAATGGTTTAGTTAAATAATGACTCTGTAATTTACTGAGAAAGAGAATGTTTGTGTGAGTTATTTTATTCTGTAATCTGAGTTATTTTATTCTGTAACTTACATATATTTAGAATGTGAAATCTGGGGAAAAGAAGAAAAGACAAAAAGTATTGATTCTTTCTAAAATAGTGGAATAAATATAGCCCAGAAAGATTGACTATCAACAAGAATAAAGGGGTGTTGCAAACTTATGAAAGCATTAACGTTATAAAACCCTTTGTTCTATCAAAAATTCTATATTAAAATGTATAAAATTAGTAAATGCCAAAGTTAAACAGCAAAACAATGTTTTCTTTCAGGTGTGCAATCTGTAGAGAATACCTTTACGATTTTTACTATTTCATTAAGAAAAATTCGAGCAGGATGTTGGACAAGGGTTCGGGTGGAAACCCAACCCCAAGTCACGTTGCGCCTCAGGAAATATATATAAGTTAACTTTTACTACTAATTAATTTCTCCTTTTATCTCAAACTTAAAATTTTTAAATTATCTTTTAAATAAAATTTTAATTATTTATATTCATCTCATTATATAATTAATTATTTATAAATTAAAACTTTTAATTAAATGTATAAATAAATATATAAAAATGAATTAAAAGAAATAAAAAGAATTTAAATTTAAGATTTTGAAACTCAACTAGTAAATTAAAATAAAAATTATTTGATTTTAAAATAATTTAACAAAGAAAAATCAAAATAATTCAATAAGAATAAAGTCATAGATGAATGACTTACTTAACGTAGTTGAATCATATCTAATATAATATAATGAGAAAACCTCTCAATACTTGAATACAAAGAGTGAAGGAAGCTTTACTTGAATAGTTCATGAGGCACAATAATTGCTAAAGTTTTGCAAATGGGATAGCAAGTTAAGTGGGCTTGATAGTGGGAAAAACTCCACAGTTAAGAGCGAGTGACCTTCCCTCAATTCTTAAAGAATAATAAAATCAAAATAAATATCAAATAAACAAATGATTAAAAATGTTGAGAGATATTTATGTAAAAATCTTATAAAGAAACTTTAAGTCCACTTGTTTCGAACTATCTAGCATTGTTCATGTTCAAAGTAATGAAGAATCACATAGTTCGACACACCAAATCATTGCATTAGATTAAAAATAAACTTTAAATCCACTTGTTTAGAACTATTTAGTGTGGTTCATGCTCACAAAAATGAAGAACCAGATGGTTCATGTTGAGAACAAGATGAAGAACCAAATCATAACATTAAATAGTTCATGCTCAGGACAAGATGAAGAACCAAATCATAACATTAAATCAAAAATTCACAAATTTAATTTAATAATTTAATTTTAATTTTAATAATTGATAAATTTATGTTTTTAAAAGCGTTGTTATGTGTTTATTTATTTTTTTATTTTGTTATGTAGCCAGATTTTTACAGTTGGTGTTTCCCTAGAGTTCGGTTGAGTTGAGGATGTAGGTCAGGTGGTTTTCTATGGGTAGGAGGGGCTCATCTTGCTTTTGGAGCTAGAACTTGAGCTTATCAAATTAGCTTTTATAATCTGGAAAGTATTGTGCAAGATTGCCCAGAAGTCCTTTCATGGACCAATATAAAAACAAAGCTCTACCTTGAATTCACATTACCATTTATGTCAGGGTGTTCTCATAGTATGCACTCAAACCATTTTTATTTTATAAATTTATTGGTAATTTAACATACAACATTAACTTCACAGGGAAATGTAAGGAGTTAAAAAAAATAAAAAAATTATACAAGTTACTCATGATTACATAGAATGTTTAACAGTGTGATTTTATAAATAAGAATAGTAAACTCGCTAACCCTTAACAACCTCCATTACAGTATATTAACTTAATACTATATGATGTAACCATCCATTCATCTCATTACTCATATAGTCGTCACATAATTTCCATTATGAACATCATAACAAGAAAGGAATCAATCTCATCATCTCACACAATAATCAAACACATCATTGAACAGCAATATACCCTGGAAACCCCGTAGGGTGAAAACCAACAAACGTTTAATTTTATTATTAAACGCTCGTGAGGGTGTTCAGCCCATCACTCAATGGCTTATAAAGGATATCATCCCTTAACCATTGTTTAAATAATCTTACAAGGAAATATGCAAATATCTAGCTTAAAGCCATTACAATAAATATGATACCATTTACCTTCTGGTCTTCATATCTTCAGATCTTCACATCTCGGTGGCAGGGATGTACCTACAATGGACCATTGTACATTGGACCTTCCTGTAACTCACACTCATCTGCATGAACATTAATCATTTACCTGCCACCAGGACAAGCCTAATTTTCCTTTGTATATTACAAGCATAATATTCCTTTGTACATGTCATATGTAAAAATACGCAACTAAGAATATAACTACATGTCTCATTTCAAGATTATACTAACAATCTTATTCATTGTAGCTTTAATACTACAAGCTATCTTTCTACATACAAAATGGTATATTATTTTTCAATAAAAGATAATCCATATGTCGCATGTATATGCAAGATCTTCCTCCATAAGGAATTTAACATCATAATCATGATAATATAAAATAATCACTTAGTTTATTCATCTAAGGAATAAAACTGATTAGCCCCTTTAACCATGAATTTATTAAATAACTTAACTTTACCAACACCATGGTAATTTATTCATGGATTTATTAAATAACCAATATTTGCAAACACCATGGTAATCTACCCATGGTTTTGTGAAATAATTATTCTCCATCAACACCATGGAAAACTACCCATGGATTTATGAAAACTATCCATGGATTTATTAATTCATTAACCTCTCCTACTATCATGGTAACTATTCTTGGATATATATTAATTCATTACTATTTACAACATGGTTAATGAATATAAATCTGAGAAAACTTCTCTTTTCTTCTTTATTGTACAAGAATTTATTTCAAAAGTCACTCTCTTTAATGTATTCAATAAAAATACTTTGGACTTGTTATCACATCATAATTTAAATGAGTACAAAGTCTCTCTTTTTTTTTTGTAAATTCGGTAGGACCTTCTATTTTCTATTTATAATTATAGGGCAGGCTAAATTATAAAAGTTCTTGCGATGGCCTCAACCTGCCCGCAGGAAACCAGGTCTGTTGGCCGTCTAAGTGCATGAAAAGCTTGCCAAAATTGGAATTTTCTCTTTCTTCTATATGCCGCTTGAACTAACTATCCCACAACTGTAAAATGTTCAAGATGATAACAGAAATTAATTTCAGAAACTATCAAAAATTGCATACAACAACTTCCTATATAAAAAAACTATCCATCAGAAGAAGAAATTGGGGCTGGATCCTTTAAATTGGACCCAAGCATGTCTACTTGCTGCATCTGCTGGAGCAGCTTTTCGATGCGTCCTATCTTGTCATCCATTCTCTGGATTCGGTCAGTTGTTTGATATTGTGTGATTTTAATATGATGCTATTGATTTTGAATATCCTCCAGCAGATCTTTGACTTGAGGTTCAATCTTTAACTGTTTTGTTTTAGCCTGAACAGGCTGAAAACTTTGCTTTCTTTTGCAAGAAGACATTTCAGAAGCCAGTATGTATGGATGGTCTGGTTAAGTAAGGTGAGATGACCACGGGTGTTTCCAGGGTCTTGGATGAAATCAAGAATTTCTGCTTCAACTTCATTATCTTCAGGTTCAATCTGAAGATCTCTTTCCCAGCCACGTATTTGTTGGCGTACTGGGGAAGAATTACCCATGATGTAATTGGCTACCAGGTTCTCCAAATGTTCCTGGTTAGTCTTTCTGCCTCGCTTCTTAGGAACTTTCTCTGGTTGAAATTTCTGCTTGCCTTTGGCAGTATCAGACCGTAAGTGGCGATTCCCCATAATTATAGTGTTCCTATACAGTGAATGAAACATAGAGGAAAGAACATACAGCAGGTTAGAAAGTCTGGTCAGAAGAGACGGGGTTGCAGACTTCTTACGTCTGTCGCAAGATCCGTAGTTAAAGCTTTCGGGACGCAACATAATGAACAGGCTCTGCATCAGCCACGATTCAGCATCCTTATCAAAACTAGAGATATACAATGGACGGGGGCTTCGACGCCTTTGCGACCAACTGCAAAATTTTACATTGTGAAAGACTTTGGGACAAGAGCAGCGGGGAACCTTCAGGTGTAGAACCTGCGTCTAGGTATGGGTACTGTGGTTACTGATGGTGGAGGAAAATGACCCGGAACTGTCCCTCTTAAGCGGAAGCAGAATTGGGCAACAGTTCATCTCACACCCGTCATCCCTAACACTGGGATTATCAATGGGTATGGCACTACGATGGACGGAAACAACAGAATTTGAACACGGGTCCCTAAAACAAGGTTGAACAGAATGGGCAGGGGAATAAACCACCAGAGAGTCATAAGAGTAACCCAACTAGACTTGGGATGCTTAAAACTGAACATATAACTAGCGATGAACATATAACTAGTGATGAACGCCATGAAATTGAGATAGAGGACAGATACATACCCTGCAAGCGTATCAAAGTTGATGGGTTGAGTGCACCTCCTCTTCGGCTCCCAAGATTTTGCATGCACAGAGCTTTGCATGAGCAATTGGGGCGAGGGAGGGCAGTTACTAACCTTAATCGAAACTTGCCCTTTGTGCTTTGACAGAAAAGGCTGGCTCGAGTACAGGATTATCCTTCCAACGCAGGTGATCACACACTCCAGTGATCGATTATGACGGTGCGGCATTATGAGTAGTAATTGCCGGGGTTATGGCTTCTGCCAGAGTGCCACGAACGTTGCCACGATCTGCCCTTGCTGCCAGCTAGTCACCCCGATCGGGGGGTTGTAGGTCTTTACCCACGATCAACTGCAGATAATGTAGCTCAACATCCCAGATTGCTTCAGTGGGACAACCATCTATGGATCTCTCTGGATGCTGGCACCCCCAATTGGCCAAGTAATCCGCTGCTGCATTACCTTTTATTATGATATGGCTGGGGATTAAATACTGAATCTGTTTAATCAACTTACTTATTTCCTCAATGAGTGCTGCAGTTCGCCAGCTTTGAGATATTTTCTCCCCAGGGGTACCCTGCTGTAGCTTCTGGATGATGTTGGTTGCCATGGCTGAGTCTCCTTCAACAATAATTCTCTGATAATTTTCTCTGATAGCTATAAGAATGCTGTGCTTTACCGCCATAAGCTCTGCTTCATTTTTTGTGGCATGGCCCAAATCAAATGCATAGAACCTACAGACTGCCCCTTGGGAATTATGGAGAATCCCTCCTGCTCCAGCTTGTCCCAGATTGCATTTTGAGGCACCATCATAGTTTAATTTAATAAAACCTGGTTGAGGAGGTGACCAGTGTTCCACAATAGTTTGATCTGGGGGTCTATATTTCCATAGCCCAGTATGCAGCATTTGTGGTTTCAAATTGAGGCTCTCCAAAATCTGAGCTTCTATCCCTACTGTCTGCCAGTCTTCATCGGACCATCTTTCAACTAGGATAGTTTCGCGAATGTTTTCTATGGAGCGCTGCCAGATGTGATGCATTGGTTGAATTGTTTCTTGGAAGATCCTGTGGTTCCTTTCTTTCCATATATTCCAGAGGAGGAAGCCGAGTGAAAGGTTCCATGCTCTGTTGATCACGTGGCAGTGATACCTTCCTTTTCTCCAATTGCTAATGGTATCTACAATACTATCGTTGTTCTTATCTGTTTGCCTAAATAAAAGTTCCAAGTTCCTCCAGAATGGTTGCACTAAGGGGCATGTGTTGAGAAGGTGTTCTATCGTTTCATTGTCTAAGCAGCAGAAGGGGCAACACGAAGGGCCTACCATCCCCCGTTTGTGTAGATTCTCCCAAGTAAGGATCCTGCGGTGGCTTAACAGCCATAAGAAATATTCTACTTTAGGCCAGTGCTTCATTGACCATATGTTTTTCCATAGCGGCCGAGCAATTTGATGATTTTGCTGGGATTGAATGTAGTATCCTTCTTTTATTGTGAATTGGCCTTTTTTCATGTATCCCCATCTTAATATATCTGGCCCTAAAACCCGTCTGAGTTTTCTTGTTTTGAGTTCTTTAGTAAAATTATCCCATTGCTGCGTCTCTGGGGCTGTCTCCCAGCCATTCTTATCTTTCCATTTTCGCCATGAATCATTATTATTTGGGCACCAATAATGTTGCACTAGGCGCTGATTTGGGGTATTTTTATACAAACAAATTTCACCCAGGTCCAAGCGAGTGAATAATTTTTCCCTTTGGTTCCATGAGTCTTCCCAGAAGAGAGTTGTGCCTCCTTCACGAATCTCCCAAAAGATATGACTGCGGATTAAAAACCTGTTAGTGGTGGCCAAATTCCATATTAAAGATCCCTTTGGGACTGTATCTGTCTTCAATCTTCTAGATATTGTGTGTGGCATAGCGTATTTTTTTTGCCAGATGTTTTTCCATAAATCTGACCCTCCCATGAGCCAGCACCACCAGAGCTTAGCTCCTATTACATTATTCAAAATGAAGGGGTATCAGAGGCTCAATCCCCCTGCTATCTTTAGTTGGAGAAGTTTATTCCAGGAGACGAGAGCCCATTTCCTATTTGCTTGTGCTCCCTGCCATGAGAATTTTTTGAATATACTTACCAATTGGGAGCATGTTCCTTTTGGGCACGCTCGGCCTGATAGCTGGTATACTGGTAGAGCTTGAAGCACCAATTTTAACATGACCAGGCGACCAGGTGCGTTAAGGGTTATAAAGGCCCAACTCTGTATTCTTTTCTCTACTCTGATCAGAATATCCTGCCAGTCCACTCGTCGAATAGGACCTGAATTTAAATACATTCCCAAATATTTCAAAGGCAAGGTTCCTCTTTGGAATCCTAAAGTCCTTGCTAGAAAGGTTTGCATTGCGCCATTGCAATTGAAGACATAAACATTTGATTTATTATTATTGATCTCAGTTCTTGACGTTGCCATGAAGATTTCCAGAATTCTGAGGATTGCTTTACATTCTTTTAAGGTCGCCATGCAGAAAAGCAGGATATCATCTACGAATTGCTGATGGGTCAAGGGGAGGTGAGGTCCCCATAGTTTTAGGCCTTGGAGCTTCCCTGTTGCTAGATGAGCTTTAATAAGTCTTCCTAAACCTTCTGCAGCAATTATAAACAGAAAAGGAGAGAGTGGGTCACCTTGACGGAGGCCTCTTGAAATTTTGAACGGCGCTGAAGGACTACCATTCAGCAGAATTGAAAAATGTGGCGTAGAGATGAATGAATAGACCCATTGTAGCCATTTGTCCTCAAAACCAAATGCACGCATGATTTTTATGAGGTATTTCCAACTTATTCGATCATATGCCTTAGATAGATCTAGTTTGATAAGTAAGCCTCTCTTTTTGTCTTTTGTAAGGGAGTGAATTGCTTATTGGGCAACCACTATTCCATCTAAGATTTGTCTTCCTTTGACAAATCCAGTCTGTTCCGGAGAGATGATAGTGTGAAGCAAGGGCTTCAGACGATTTACCATAATCGTGGAAATAATTTTGTATATAACATTACAGAGAGCTATCGGTCGAAAGCCCACTGGAGTATCAGCATTTTTAAGTTTGGGAATCAGGGTGATGAATGTTGCATTGAGGGCTGGATAAAATTTCTTGTTCCTGCGAGATTCTTCAACCACTTCTTCAATATCTGGACCAATGAATGGCAAGGCTCCTTTAAAAAATTCACTTGTAAACCCATCCGGTCCCGGGGCTTTGTTCCTAGGGAGGTTAAGGATGACCTCTTCAACTTCCTGGAGAGTGACTTCTCTTAACAGGGCCAGATTTTGCTCTCGAGTAATCAGTCTAGGAATGTGCTGAGTAATCTTTTGTATGTCTTCTTGCCTATTTTGGATAGGTTCCATTAGGAGCTCTTTAAAATGTGTTGTCAGTTCTCTCTCCATATCGTCATGTTTGAGTAACCGCTCTCCATTGGTTGCTTTCAGTGAAAAGATTCTGTTATGCTGTCGATGCTGGAGCATAGCTTTGTGAAAGAATTTCGAATTGCGGTCACCTTCTTTCAGCCAATTTACTCGGGATTTTTGTTTCCACAATATCTCTTCTTGTTTTCTTCTCTCTTCTTGTTGACTGAGAGTTCGCCCTTCCTCCAGAGCCAAATCCTCTGTTCTGCCATGAAGAATAATGTTTTGCTGAATCTCTTTCATTTTTTCCTTCAGTCGACTTTGTTCCTGCTGGATGTTCCCAAATTCTTCCTTATTCCATCTTTTTATTTCTGTTTTTAACTGTTTCAAACGTAGCTGAAAAGAGTGCATTTTATTATTGCCCCTGACTGGATTGGAGTTCCACCAGTTCTTGACTTTTTCCATGAAGCCAGGATCTCGGAGCCAAAAGAGCTCGAACCTAAAGGGACGATTCGGGTGGCTTGCCTTTACATCTATCTCTAACCTAATCGGCCAATGGTCGGATCCGAGAGTTGGGAGAATCGCTGCTTCGTAGTAAAGATCCAGACTCACAGGCTCTTCCATTGCTACATACCGGTCCAGCCTGGAGGCTACCTGGTATCTCTCACCCCTGCGATTGTTCCATGTATATTTTCCATTTACTGTGGGGATGTCTACCAAGCGTAGATCATTTAGTAAGTCCCGAAAAAGCACCATTTCTGGATCTTCCCTTCTTAACCCTCCTTTCTTCTCGGAAAGATTCAATATCATGTTAAAGTCCCCGCCTAATAGCCAATACTTCTCATTATGAAGTGTGATCAAAGTTCGTATACTTTGCAGAAAGGTTGCTCTCTCTCCTGGGATTGGAGGTCCATACACTGCCGAGATTAAAATTTTGGCCTCGGATCCGATCTGACAGAAAGTAGCTGTTAATATTCTGGGGCAGCCGATCCATCCTTCTGCACTAACCTCTGCTACATTCCACAGAATTTCTATGCCTCCAAAGGTACCGACCGAATCAATAGCCATAGCTGTATACCGCATTTTAAAATATTGTATTATGCATTGCATCTTCTGTTCTGAAACTTTTATTTCTTGAAGTAACATGACTTGCGGTTTCTCAACCTGCAATTTGTCTTTCAGATGTCTATGTTTTCCTTTGTTGTTGAGACCTCTGATGTTCCAGGAGAGAACCTTCATCAGGAATTCTTGGGTAGTGGTTGAAATACTGTTGTTAACGGTATTATCTTGCCCGTGTTAATCAACATTTCCCCAACTAACTGTATTGATTCCTGCAGGGTTGGCCGTCCTCTCTTTTTTGCTGGCTTTGAGGGGGGAGGTGCCTTTTTTTACCTGCTGCTTGTTCTTGATTTTTTCGCTGAGCTTGGGCTGTGAGATCATGCTCGAAAGTTTCCTTATACTGTTTCTTCTGGTCAGCCGAGATGAATCTATCATCCAAGTTTCGCCATTCACCCAAAAGACGTTTCAACAATTTCTCCTCTGCACTCAGGTCGTCTTTGGGTTGTTCTACCTCCATTGGGGTGAGGTCTTGCACCAGTCTTTCTTCAGTGGCATCCGTTTCAGGCTCAGATTTTCACTTCGAAGATTGATTTTTCTGTGCCATCTCCGCATGTCCCGCTACCGGTTCCTCCACTGCATTGTCTGGACCAGATGGTTCGCTTTCGTCTTGGAGGACCTCGTATCGATTCTCTGTTGAGGTGCCGGCCTGGTTTTTTTTTGTAGCCGTCCCAAGGAGAGGGTTAACAGAACGCGATTGGCATTTTTTATTGGGGATCATGACAAACCCTTCTTCATCTTGCCGTGGTGCCTTTTCAGAACTAATGACATTAGAAGGTTGTTGTTTAGGGGCATTTAGAGGGCAGGATTTATACAAATGCCTACACTTATGGCAACGACGACAGCGAAAGGGGATATGCTCGTAATCTAGAAGCTGTTGCCAAAACTTACCTTCATATTCCAAATCTATCATTTCTGGAAGAGGTTCAGAGATATTCATGTATACAAAAATTCTTGCAAAGGATGTATATCGACCCCGAGTAGTGGAGTCTGCTATTTTGACAAAAGAACCTAAAGAATTACCTATTCCTTCCAAAATTTCCGGGTCCCAAAAATCAATAGGAAGCCCAAATAGCCAAACCCAAACAGGAGCAGCCAGAAATTGCTCCTGTTTAGGGTTGTAACATTCCTCCCATTGTCTGATAAAAAGCCCTGCATTACTGTAAAAATAGGGCCCTCCCTCAAAAATGCGTTCTTTATCTGCTAAATTAGAAAAAATAACTGTAAAAAAACCTTTCGCCCCTAATTTCAGATCAATATGACCTTTGGGCTGCCATTTTGTTTGAATCCATTTCAGTAATTATTTTTCTGAAGGCCAAATACCTATAAACTTACAGATTAGTGCATGATTCTTCATATATCCACAGTACTCGTCCAATTTCGTCGCAGGAATAATGAATCTTGGTTTTTTGGCTGCCTTTGGCAAGCAGTTTCCTTTCATCTTGGCTTACCATGCTGCTCCCAAAACTGGAGATGTATGCTGCTGTATAGTTTATGAATGTGATGTCCGTTGGGAATGATCACCGCTGACAATGTTTCGGTAGGAGAGTGGCGGCCCTCCTCCCGAGGACGCAGACATGGAGAAACCAGCGGCGGCCCTCCTCCCTTTTTTGTGCTGCGATTCCTAGGAAATCTATTGTAATTTCTCCGCTATCTTGAAACCCTAATTTGCCGCTCTTTCATTACACAAACCCAGTACAAAGTCTCTTTTAAAATAAGAACATTTCTCTTCTATTATTTTGCTTATGTAAATATTTTCAATAAGAGTTACCTTCTTTAATCTAATCAAGAAAATCTCTTTTAAAAATAAAGTAACATAACTAACCCTTATTGGGGCATAAGAGCTAAATAAACCTTTTAAAATAGTAACAAAGTTAACATGCAACCTTTGTAAACCCTTGCAAAGGAATTTACGCAATGGACTTATCTTCTACTCCCAAGATAAATACATTCTTATTAAAATAGTCAACAGTAACTAACGAAATAACATTTTATTGGTATATGAGAAAGATCATTAGTATCTCCATTTTCTAATAATCTATTTGCAGAAAAACTATATAATATATAATATTTATTTATATCTTTTAACTCACTAAAAAGAAGACTATATAACAAAGAATGTAAGCCAATACATTCTTATGAAAATAGTCAACAGTAACTAACGAAATACCATTTTATTGGTATATGAGAAAGATCGTTAGTATTTCCATTTTCTAATAATATTTTTGCAGAAAAACTAAATAATATATAATATTTATTTATATCTTTTAACTCACTAAAAAGAAGACTATATAACAAAGAATGTAAGCCAAAATAACCTATCTTGGAAATCGACTCTCATTCCACTCAACTCTTATCAAGAAAAGGAATTAACACCATCTATATATAATCTTTTCTTATATATTTTAACTCACAGAGAAAAGACTATATAATAAAGAAAGTAAGCCAAAAATCACTTATCTTGGCAATCGAATCTCATTCCAGTCGACTCTCATTCCCTTCTGCGATTCTGGCTTGTCTCTGAATACTCCCAAGATGACCCTAAGCTCATTGAAATGCCTATTGAAGCTGGCCAAAGGGAAGAAATCACACGACAACTCGCTAGCTTGAAGGGTCGAGGTGTTCTCTTTGGCTTCACCAACAAGCTCCTACAACTGAGCATTGTAGTGAGCTCGAACCCTTTCATATTTGGTCGAACTGGAATGGGACAGACCCCGAATCGAGAGGAAAAACTCTCGCAATTGTTCTCACCTATAACATTTGACTGTGGTTTGAGCTTTGGTGTAAATGAAAATGGCGTGGAAAACAAGTATGACGGAAATACAAGGTGAAGAGCAATGTAAAGTGCCCTGGGAAGCTCATTGTAGAGCATCCAATAGAATTATTCTAGAGTGAGAACCAAACTACAAGATGGTGCCCGGAAAAATAAATTCTCCCCTAAAACGCTGGACGCATCCTATTTATTCTCAACCGATTCAAGAAATCAGTTTTCAACCAATTCTTGATTTAATTGGTTTTGTAAAACATGGTAAAAATTGTAGTTTACATGGGCGTTACATGCTCCCCCCCCTTAAGAGAACACCGTCCTCGGTGTGCTTCTCTCACTAAAATTAAACTTATACTCGTGATATAATAATATAAGCAATCCAAAGGGGCTCCTTCCCCTTGGCAATGAGACACTTTCGTTTCCTTAAATGACATTAATTGAAACAATAATGTTTTTATCCATATTCATGAGCATGTATAGTGCAAAGAAAATTTCATTTCCATTTCTACTGCTTATCCCTTATTCAATTCACAAAAGTATAGAAAAATCTCTATATGAACTTACCAATTACTATTGGTAGAAATGATGGCTTTTACGCAACCTCTCATCGAATGGTTGAAAGCCCATCAATACTTCCTGGAAATAGCCTGTAATGTATGACTAACAATTCAATTACATTAGTCACATAGTTTCAATCAAATGGAATTACTTGCAACTAACAAACATTCTTGCAATATAAAGAGATTTTTTAATCAAAGTATTTCCATAAGTACTCAGAGAGAGCCAACCCTCTCATAAATGCATCATGTGCACACCGTCTTAGCTCCTGCTAAAGACATCCATACAGTACTTAAAAAAGTACTCAGATAGCACCTAGCTCTCTTCATCATACCAATTGGCAATCAATGTACCATGGTCATATCCTAGCATCTGCTAAGACATTCAAACAAATTAGTAATAAAATAAATGAACTTATACATTCAATAATTCATTTTCCGAGTGCTAAGCTCTTTATACTTATCTGGAAATTTAGTCCTTCAAGCTGTGGTCCTCCCAACCATCAAGTGAGGCTATTACGTCCTCTACTTGCCCCCTAGCTCCAAAATCTGGACAGTGTCACAGGTCAAAAGTGGATTCTTCTGCCGTGACATTGGGATGGCCAATCCAGTCACACTCAGAAAATCCTGGAAGAGAAATTCGGGACAGTCCGGTCCAATTCTCCAATTCCAGTCATACTCAGATGTTTTTGGCTTTACAAGGGTTGCTGGAAGCTATTTTCAACTGGTCCCAACCAGCTCGAGAAAATACTCCCCCTTTACCAATTTCACAGAATGCCTACTCCTCCCCGGGGATCCAGCTTATCCTCAGAGGAGTAGGTAACTGTCTTTCCAACTATCCCCAACCACTTCCTATTCTTGGAAACATTTTTACCATCAGCTTAGAAATATTTTCTTTCATTAATTAATTCTAGCAAATTAAATAATTTGCTTTATCAACAGTGATGATTTAAGTTTTTTTTTTTTTTTTTTGCCAGATAAAAGAAAATTAAGAAAATTTTCTTTAACTAGTTAATACTAGTTAACTTTAATGAAGCTATCACAACTTCCCCCTGGAAGTACCATACCTGTGTTGTACAATATTATTTCTAAAATAACAAAATCTTGCACATTAAAACATGATATTTTAACATTTACTGTTGCAATTCATATTGCAATGTTTGCAATGCTTTATTTTCACATATTTTCTATTTCTATTAAGCTACCCATGCTTACTATAAGAAACAACGCTAATCGTAAATATATATTTCTCAAGCACATATTATCTTATGCACACATTTCCAATTCCCATAATGTTCTGTTCCAACAGACTGACACACAAAGTAATTATCATAATCACTTGTTCACAACTTTCAATTAGTTTTTGTCAAAATCGATTCGTGCATATAACTTTCATTAGTTATTCATTCATAACTAGTCAATAGTTTTAATGCATCCATGACGACTAACACTAGTTAGTCAACTAGTCATTTAGTTAAGTTTCATAACTTGATCCATTAAGAGACTTCATTCAATTTAATTTTAACACTATATCATCTTATATAAGGAATTTCCTCATCTTTTTCATTCATGCATTAATTTCTCACACCATCACTATACACATTCATCTTTTTAAAGTAGTGCATGGTAACTTAGAAATTTTATTACATGCAAAAACAATTTCTTCTTTTCAAGCTCAAATGAAAAGTAACTATTTCTTTTCTTTCATGCTTTTTTTTTATACTCTCTTTCCTAAAGAAATAAAGCATAATACACATATTAGTCTCATATGCATATTCTTATCTGAAAAAAGTATATTATAATAGCATGTACTTTTTTTAAGAATTCTCTTAAATGGAAGCTAATCTCATGCAATGCCATGTATGTAACAATTCGTTTTTAAAGGAAATCAACATGCATATGCATAGACTTCTCAGAATAAAATAAAATAAAATACTTATCTTTATTTTGAAGGACTTCTCTCCCTACTGCAATACTCATCCTCATAAATTCACATTGCTCCTCCACAACAATGTTTTCTTTTAGCAACATCGACAAGATTTTATAGCATGATTAGATAAAGCCTTAATCAATGAATAATCAATCTTTGAATGATCCTTTAACACCTATTCATGTGCATATATGAAATGTGAATACAATGTCACAACATGCTTTCTTCTAACATCTCTACATTAGTGTGAGTAAGTAATTATCAATTCATGTCAAATAACTCCCACATTATTATGACATTTTTCACACACGCACACACTCGTACAAGACAAATCACTATATCTGTTCAGAAATTCCTTTAATGGAGAATGACACAATGTGCATTCGCTTTACTTAAACTTTAACAAAAGAACCACCACTTCAGATTTTGCCTTTGGAACATGCAAATATAATAAAGCTAACACATTGGCTGCTGTTCCTATGCATACCATGCATAAAGATTAATTTCCCAACAGATTACTTAACATAATCAAGTAGGAAAACTCATGATTCCTCTTCGAGGACACATAATATAATAGGCATGCAAAACATGGTTTTGTTTTCCATAAAACTAATGGAATAAAACATAAAAATACATACCTTATTCTCGAAATATTATACCCACATTAGCCATGTATATATTTCAAGGAAACAAAAACATTACTTTAGTTTTTGTACACGTAATTCATCTTCTTTGCCAAGAATCTTTTCTAAAGTAGGATAACAAAACATGTTATCATTTCCACATATAGACTTATGTTCTTTCCGATGAAATCTAATATAACTATTGCATGCAAAGAACCTTGTTCCTCTATGATTATACATGCAAGTTGCTCATGCTTTGCTTCCAACAATTTATCATAAATAGCCTCTTTTATGCATAAAAACTACGCAATACTAACAAGGTTAACTTAACCTTTAATATACCTAAATCAAGAAGTTGACATAATTCATCTAGCAAATGTAGTATATTCAAGAGGTTATTCTCTTTAGCCTATATTTATTTTCAAGAAAAGAACTTGGATTCCTTCTCACTTAATACACAAGTACGAAATCCCTTTTAAAAGAAATAAATCTTCCTATCTTTTCTTAAATAAGATATATATAAAGGCAAGCAAGTTTACTTATTTATGTTTTACTACTGCTCACACCTTTCAAGATACATACTAGTAATCTTTGCAATAACTGACATGGGTTCTTCTCAGCAAAACTAGCATAGTAGTTTGGTCTTTTACCATGGTATATCTTTCTAAAATATTATCATATTAGCAATGCTTTATTACTTTCCAAAAGAACTAGCACAATCTTGTATTAAGTAAAACCATATTTTACTCTACATCGGTCTCTTTCAGTTACAAGATTTACATGCAAGATTTATTTTCAAGATATACATATTTATCTCAAGAAGAATCAAATGTATATTAGTTAAATTTTCAAGCACACACATATTTCTTTTTCAAGAAACCAAATTCCCTACTCCTTTCAAGGAAACTTCAACACAACAATAAAAGTTTTACATACATGGAAAATACATATCCTTTAAAGAAACTGTAACTCGATAGTTATTTACTTTATAAGTAGTGTATTTTCCATAAATGCAATAACTATTGATTTCAAGACAAGAAATATATTAATACTTATCTCTTGAAACTCATTGTTCAACCTGGATTGGAGATGCGATGCATTCCTTCACATACGCACTTTTCATCTCAGATCCCTCAATCTCTTTTCGCTAAATCCCAAAGGTGCCAGTTTTTGAACCTTTAGCTTTGATACCACTTGTAACATACAACATTAAATTCACAGGGAAATGTAAGGAGTTAAAAAAAAAAAAATTTATATAAGTTACTCATCATTACATAGAATGTTTAACAGTTCACAGTGTGATTTTATAAATAAGAATAGTAAACTCCCTAACCCTTAGCAACCTCCATTACAGTATATTAACTTAATACTATATGATGTAACCATCCATTCATCTCATTACTCATATAGTCGTCACATAATTGCCATTATGAACATCATAACAAGAAAGGAATCAATCTCATCATCTCACACAATAATCAAACACATCATTGAACACCAATATACCCTGGAAACCCCATAGGGTGAAAACCAGCAAATGTTTAATTTTATTATTAAACGCTCGTGAGGGTGTTCAGCCCATCACTCAATGGCTTATAAGGGATACCATCCCTTAACCATCGTTTAAATAATCTTACAAGGAAATATGCAAATATCTAGCTTAAAGCCATTACAATAAATATGATACCATTTACCTTCTGGTCTTCATATCTTCAGATCTTCACATCTCGGTGGCAGGGATGTACCTACAATGGACCATTGTACATTGGACCTTCCTGTAACTCACACTCATCTGCATGAACATTAATCATTTACCTGCCACCAGGACAAGCCTAATTTTCCTTTGTATATTACAAGCATAATATTCCTTTGTACATGTCATATGTAAAAATATGCAATTAAGAATATAAATACATGTCTCATTTTCAAGATTATACTAACAATCATATTCAATGTAGTTTTAATACTACAAGCTATCTTTCTACATACAAAAATGTATATTATTTTTTAATAAAAGCTAATACATATGTTGCATGTATATGCAAGATCTTCCTCCATAAGGAATTTAACATCATAATCATGATAATATAAAATAATCACTTAGTTTATTCATCTAAGGAATAAAACTGATTAGCCCCTTTAACCATGAATTTATTAAATAACTTAACTTTACCAACACCATGGTAATTTATTCATGGATTTATTAAATAACCAATATTTTCAAACACCATGGTAATCTACCCATGGTTTTGTGAAATAATTATTCTCCATCAACACCATGGAAAACTACCTATGGATTTATGAAAACTATCCATGGATTTATTAATTCATTAACCTCTCCTACTATCATGGTAACTATTCATGGATATATATTAATTCATGACTATTTACAACATGGTTAATGAATATAAATCTGAGAAAACTTCTCTTTTCTTCTTTATTGTACAAGAAGTTATTTCAAAAGCCACTCTCTTTAATCTATTCAAGAAAAATACTTTGGACTTGTTATCACTTCATAATTTAAATGAGTACAAAGTCTCTTTTAAAATAAGAGAATTCCTCTTCTATTTTTTTGTTTATGTAAATATTTTCAATAAGAGTTACCTTCTTTAATCTAATCAAGAAAATCTCTTTTAAAAATAAAGTACCATAACTAACCCTTCTTTGGGCATAAGAGCTAAATAAACCTTTTAAAATAGTAACAAAGTTAACATGCAACCTTTGCAAACCCTTGCAAAGGAATTTACGCAATGGACTTATCTTCTACTTCCAAGATAAATACATTCTTATGAAAATAGTCAACAGTAACTAACGAAATACCATTTTATTGGTATATGAGAAAGATCATTAGTATTTCCATTTTCTAATAATCTTTTTGCAGAAAAACTATATAATATATAATATTTATTTATAACTTTTAACTCACTAAAAATAAGACTATATAACAAAGAATGTAAGCCAATACATTCTTATGAAAATAGTCAACAGTAACTAACGAAATACCATTTTATTGGTATATGAGAAATATCATTAGTATTTCCATTTTCTAATAATCTTTTTGCAGAAAAACTATATAATATATAATATTTATTTATATCTTTTAACTCACTAAAAAGAAGACTATATAACAAAGAATATAAGCCAAAATAACGTATCTTAGCAATCAACTCTCATTCCACTCAACTCTTATCAAGAAAAGGAATTAACACCATCTATATATAATCTTTTCTTATATATTTTAACTCACAAAGAAAAAGACTATATAATAAAGAAAGTAAGCCAAAAATCACTTATCTTGGCAGTCGAATCTCATTCCAGTCAACTCTCATTCCCTTCTGCGATTCTGGCTTGCCTCTGAATACTCCCAAGCTGACCCGAAGCTCATTGACATGCTTATTGAAGCTGGCCAAAGGGAAGAAATCGCACGACAACTCGCCAGCTTGAAGGGTCGAGGCGTTCTCTTTGGCTTCACCAACAAGCTCCTGCAACTGAGCATTGTAGTGAGCTTGAACCCTTTCATCTTTGGTCGAACTGGAATGGGACAGACCCTGAATCGAGAGGAAAAAATCTTGCAATTGTTCTTACCTATAACATTTGACTGTGGTTTGAGCTTCGGTGTAAACGAAAATGGCGTGGAAAACAAGTATGACGGAAATACAAGGTGAAGAGCGACGCAGAGTGCCCTGGGAAGCTCATTGCAGAGCATCCAATAGAATTATTCCATCGAGTGAGAACCAAACTACAAGATGGTGCCCGGAAAAACAAATTCTCCCCTAAAACGCTGGACGCATCCTATTTATTCTCAACCGATTCAAGAATTCGGTTTTCAACCAATTCTTGATTTAATTGGTTTTGGAAAAAATGGTAAAAATTGCAGTTTACGTGGGCATTACAGGTAATCTTTTGTTTGTTAAATTATTTTATACTCAAATAAATTTTTATTTTTATTTTTATTAAATTAATTTTTATGATTTTATTAATTGAAATTCATAATCGTAAATTTGAAATTCATATATATATATATATTTATATTTATATATAATAAAATCATATTATTAGTAATTTATAAATTTATGTTTTTAAGACCTTGGTTTTGTTTTTCTTTATTATTAATTTTCAATTTTAATATCTTGTCTTTTATAGTTAATTGTATTTATTTGAATTGCAACAATGTAACAGCCTCATTAAAGATAACTAGTTGTGACTAGTTAAAAGACAATTTTTAATTATTATGTTAAGAAAAAAGATTGGAATTATTATTGTTGCAGAAAAAGTTAATTTTTTTTCTTCTTTAAATAGTTAGGAATAATGAAACAGTTAAGGTAATTAGTTTCATAAAAGATAAAAGCTCATGGTAAAGTTTTCCAAGAACAGGGAAATGGTTGGGGGCAGTTGGAAAACAGTTACCTACATGGATTCCAGTGAGCAGTAGGGGTTATGTTCTGGAGGAAAGGAAGGAGTGTGGATTTCCAGAGCTCGTAGAGACCAGTGGAAAGCCACTCAGCAATCCTGAAAATAATTTCTAGTACTGACTGGACTGGGCGTCCTAAGGTCACAACAGAAATTTTCAATGTTAACTTGTACCATCCAAGATTGGAGCTCGGGGGAAAGAGGAGGACATAATCGCCTCTCTTTAAGGTTTGGAGGACCGGATAACTTTCGAAGAAACAGATAAGTACTTAAGAAATTTCTTTAAGTTAAAGCTATTCAAGAGAATCTGTTAGATAAATGTTTAGGTTGCAACATCATTGAGAAATAAATGGTAATAATGAAAAATATGTCAGATAAATGTTTCGTAACAGTTACTATTGGGAAAGAAGTGGTAACAATGAAACTCTTCAGTTAAATAATGACTTTGTAATTTACTAACAAAAACTATGCCCGTGTCACTTATTTTATTCTGAGTTATTTCATTCTGTAACTTACATATATTTAGAATGTGAAATATGGAGAAAAGAAGAAAAGATAAAAAGTATTTATTCTTTCTAAAATAGTCGAATAACTATAGCCGAGAAAGATAGACTTTCAACAAGAATAAAGCGAGGGGTTGCAAACTTATGAAAGCAGTAACATTATAAAACCCTTTGTTTTGTCAAAAATTCTATATTACAATGTATAAAATTAGTAAATGCCAGAGTTAAACAACAAAACAGTGAATTCTTGTAGGTGTGCAATCTATAGAGAATACATTTATGATTTTTACTATTTCATTAAGAAAAATTCGAGCACGCTATTGGACAAGGGCTCGGGTGGAAACCCAACCCCAAGTCACGTTGCCTCTCGGGAAATCCCTATACATGGACTGAGTTCCAAATGGTGGTCCGGACATCGTAAAAAAAAAAAAAACACATTTCATTCTTTTAAAGAAGAATTAAAATAACCCAAAATTCTAAAATACTCTATAGAACACATAATTCTTTCTTTTACTTCATATAATCCAAACTGTAAATTCCAGAGAAGAGTACTAAGGTAAGGAACTGTATAAAATAGAGTTCATCAACCGAGTTCCTTCTATCAGGAAAAAATTTAATTAAACTATTGTGCTAAACCATTGTCTTAAGTTATTAAACATATTGAGTCCATAAGCTCAAAAGACGAAGATTTCCTCACGCAGAAGAGGAATAGCACTATTGTGCTTTCCTATAACAAAGCATGAGGTAAATTATGTTCTACAAGGAAAAATTGCATGTACGCTGAGAAATATAGAGAGATGGGGCCGTTTTCTAGTGCTTCAAGTGTGGAAACCCAGGAAACAAAATTTCTTGTGGGAAAAATAACCAAGGTACCTAGAAAAGAGTCAATGGCGAAATCCATTAGACAATCTGTTGGTATAACCATAAGGATTTGTAGGATCAAAGTCAAGCTGGACAGGAAGGGTACCTACGAAAATAACGTTGAAATTAATATTTTTTCATAAGAAAATAACCAAGAAGCTCATAAAGAGTTACCGAGCCAAAAAACTTAGAAAATAAAAATAAAAATAAATAAATATAATAAAATAAAATAAAATAAAATTGTATGGAAATGCAGAATGGATCATACTTGTCAAGGGATGAGATCGTATGCACCCTGCAAGATAACTGGAAAAAAAATTTTTATTGTGTAAGTCTCTGAGAGATCTCTCATGCAAAACGAATGGAAAAATCGACCATGAACTACTCAGTATGAACACATAATTCAAAGGCTGATCCATACCTTTTTGATTTCCTTCGGTGAGCGTAGCTTTCCATAGTCGACCTTCTCAGGAATTCAAAGTAGGAGACCATGTCTACGTGAGGATCAAAACAAAGAGGAGTACCCTACGGTGGACATCTTGTGCCAAGTTGGCTCCCAAATTTTGTGGACCCTTCCAAATTCTGGAAAGGGTAGGACCTGTAGCTTATCGGCTAGCTTTACCCAACCACATTTGAGTACAGAATGTGTTTCATGTGTCCCTGTTGAAGTGTTATGTGCATGATGAAAAGCACTTAATACATTAAAAAAATATATAATTAGGATAGAAATAAGAATCCTAACTGAAGATATATATTTTTATGAGAAAATTGACATGGAACCTTGTTGTTTGCAGGTAGAACCTGACGGTGAATTCCTGGTCGAGCTGCAATGCATACTTCACTAAAGGGAAATCATGCTGCGCAAGAAAGTCATCACCCAAGTTAAAGTGCTATGGAAGCACTTCGGCCCCGAGGATGCTACTTGGGAGGACGAAATATTCATGTGAGAAGCTTAACATAGCTCTTTTTAGAGCTAGAATAAAAACACCGAGGACGGTGTTACTTGTAGGGAGGGAAGATGTGACAGCCTCATTAAAGATAACTAGTTGTGACTAGTTAAAAGACAATTTTTAATATTATGTTAAGAAAAAAGACTGGAATTATTATTGTTGCAGGAATTTTTTTTTCTTCTTCTTTAAATAGTTAGGAATAATGAAACAGTTAAGGTAATTAGTTTCATAAAAGATAAAATTTGATGGTAAAGTTTTCCAAGAACTAGGAAATGGTTGGGGGCAGTTGGAAAATAGTTACCTACTCCTCTAGGAATAAGAAATGGAATCCACTGAGGAGTAGGGGTTATTTTATGGAGGAAAGGAAGGAGTGTGGATTTCCAGAGCTGGTAGAGACCAGTGGAAAGACACTCAACAATCCTGAAAATAATTTTTGGAACTGACTGGACTAGGCGTCCTGAGGTCATAGAAGAAATTTCCACTATTAACCCATACCATCCAGTATTGGAGCTTGGGGGCAAGAGGAGGATGTAATCGGCTCTCTTGAAGGTTGGGAGGACCTCAGTTGATAAATTTTTAAGAAACAGATAAGTTCTTAATAAATTTATTTAAGTTAAAGTTATTCAAGAGAATCTGTCAGATAAATGTCTAGGTTGCAACATCATTGAGAAATAAATGGTAATAATGAAAACTTTGTCAGATAAATGTTTGGTAATAGTTATTGTTGGGAAACAAATGGTAACAATGAAACTCTATAAGATAAATGGTTTAGTTAAATAATGACTCTTTAATGTACTGAGGAAGACTATGTTTGTGTGAGTTATTTTATTCCGTAATATGAGTTATTTTATTCTATAACTTACATATATTTAGAATCTGAAATCTGGGGAAAAGAAGAAAAGACAAAAAGTATTTATTCTTTCTAAAATAGTGGAATAAATTTAGTCGAGAAAGATTGACTATCAACAAGAATAGAGGGGGGGTTGCAAACTTATGAAAGCATTAACGTTATAAAACCCTTTGTTCTATCAAAAATTCTATAGTAAAATGTATAAAATTAGTAAATGCCAAAGTTAAACAGCAAAACAGTGTATGCTTTCAGGTGTGCAATCTGTAGAGAATACATTTACGATTTTTACTATTTCATTAAGAAAAATTCGAGCAGGCTGTTGGACAAGGGTTCGGGTGGAAACCCAACCCCAAGTCACGTTGCCTCTTGGGAAATCCCTATACGTGGACTGAGTTCCCAATGGTGTTCTGGACACTGTAAAAAAAAAAAAACACACACACACATTTCATTCTTTTAAAGAAGAATTAAAATAACCCAGAATTAGGAACGAAATCGTAGGTAAGAAAGGAAATGGTTAAAGCACCTATTCTTAATGTTAAACATCAATGAAAAGTGACCCAAAAACTTAGAAATCCAACATTGGAGCTAGCCTAGAGCTATAGACATATATAATGCGATAAGCCAATAAAGATACATATGGTTTAAGCAACGAATGCAATTTCTAAAATACTCTATCGAACACAGAATTCTTTCTTTTACTTCATATAATCCAAACTGTAAATTCCAGAGAAGAGTACTAAAGTAAGGAACTCTATTAAACAGAGTTCATCAACCGAGTTCCTTCTATCAGGAAAAAAATTAATTAAACTATTGTGCTAAACCACTGTCTTAAGTTATTAAACATCTTGAGTCCATAAGCTCAGAAGATGAAGATTTCCTCACGCAGCAGAGCAATAGCATTGTTGGGCTTTCCTGTAGCAAATCATGAGGTAAATCATGTTCTACAAGGAAAAAATTGCATGTACTCTGAGAAATATAGAGAGGTGGGGCCATTTTCTAGTGCCTCAAGTGTGGTAACCCAGAAAACAAAATTTCCTGTGGGAAAAATAACTAAGGTACCTAGAAAAGAATCAAAGGCGAAATCCATTAAACAAGCTGTTGGTATAATCATAAGGATTTGTAGGATTGGAGTCGAGCTAGACAAGAAGTGTACCTGTGAAAATAACGTTGATAAAAAAAAAACTGTATGGAAATGCAGAATGGATCATACCTATCAAGGGATGAGATCGTATGCACCAGGCCACAAGATAACTGGAAAATAATAGTTTAGAGTGTAAGTCTCTAAGAGAGCTCTCATGCAAAATGAACGGAAAAAAATACCATGAACTACTGAGTATGAACGCGGATGGAAGGATTCAAATACTGATCCATACATTTTTTATTTCCTTCAGTGAGCGTAGCTTTCCTGAGCCGACCTTCTTCGCTGACAGGATGGCAGAGTCAGTTATGCACCCAAAAAGCCTGAGAACAAAAGTAACAGAGTTCCTCCTCAGGTGGAGAACCGAGAGCTCAGTAATGGGCTTGGGTAAACCAGTGAAGGCGGAATGAAAGAGCCGAGTCGGTATTTTAAGAGATATCCCAGGGTTTGGCTATGGTGGAAAGCCCGAGGATTTTCCTGCCCGCCTGCTTGCTGGTGATCACTGGAAGCATCTAACAGTGGAGAATGAACCAGCAGGCCTCGAGACCTGAGAAGCTAGCACGAAGGCCCAACAGGGGTTGCGGGAGTTAATGACCTGTACTATGTCATTAAGTTCTCAAATGTCGTGTTTTCTAAACATTGAATGAGATATGTGACCGCCATGTAGCTAGGGTTTTGTTAGTTAAAGAATCAATACACCAAAATGCTTTTATGCTAACGTAATTTAAAAAAAATAAGTTATTAGCATAACGCCTTACAAATACACAAGATTTTCTTCCTGTGCGGAGATGTAGAAATTTAACAAAATGTAAAATAGTATTTGGAATCTTTATGCTAAGATGCATTATCATTATTCAAATGTTGTTTATTTATTCTCAGTTGGTGTAGTTACGAGAGACATCTTAATAAAGTAGAAGTTAATTTATTTATTTTTTTAATGTTTGAGTGTTACAAACAAATGGTTCCAAAGACCTCAAATCTCCCATGTGATTTATAACTAAATAAATATAGACAATTTCTAACTAAATAAAATATAATTAATTTTCTTATCCAATTTCACCTTATACATTAATTAATATTTAATAATATTAATATAAAAAAATAATACATGCTATATAAAATTTTACGTTCAAATGGCTTAGATAACATCTAATATTTTGTTACTTATTATATAACAATTATAACAAATTCTAAAATACTTAAAATAGAGTAATAATTAATAACAAATTCTAGGATTCTTAAGATATAATAATATATAAAATTAATTAATAAATAATAATTAGAAAAAAAAAATAATATGTATTCAAATATCTTATATAACATTTAATATTTTGTTTTACCTATTATATAACCATTACAAAGAACAAATTCTAGATTTTTTAAAATAAAATAAAAATTAATAACGAATTCTATGATTTTTAAAATATACTAATATATAAAATTTGTGGTGAAATATATTATGATTTATATGACTTATTAAATTTTATCCAACTCTCTAAATACACTTAAGAGTTTCAAGAATTTGTATTGAGTGAATTTAAAATATTTAAATTATATAAATCAAAGATTTGAATTTATAATTTTAATAATTTCTAAACCATTTTTAATAAATATTATATTTTTATAAAAAATAATAATTAATGAGAAATAATACAAATTTTAAATTAGAATAATAATAATTAATTACCAATAATATAAATTTTGATATTTCAAATTTTTTATAACAACAATAATTAATAAGAAATAATATAAATTTCTCAACATATATAAAATTTATTGTTTGTAACTTATTATTATAAATAATTAATAACAAATAATATGAATGTGGAATAACATAATGGTAAATATTATATAAAATTTTAAATTAAATATATCTTAATTTGTATAGCATTTATTACTTTATTATTACAAGCAGCGTTGTATAGATAAATATTGCATATTCTTTCTGCATTTTATATAAATATATATAAATTTTATTGATTCATCAAAAATGAATTACATAATATATTAGTATATTAATATTCTCCTAATCAAGCTACACAATATTACATTTATCCTTTCTAGATTTAGACTCGAGGATTATATATTCACTTATTTTTCTTGTCTTTCCTCTTCCGAACGTTTATCCAACCTGAGGAATTGTATTAGAGAACCACTTCCTTTAGTTGAGATGTTTCCAATGCCAAGTGCTGCGATATATTTGTTGGCTCCTTGTCACTATCTAAATGGTCTAATTCCTAGGTATGTTTTTTCCCACTCTTTGCAAATGTCAAAATTATGGTTGAATTTTGTGTTGTAATAATTGATGGGTGAGCTTACTCCCCTGATGGTTGAGATGGAATATCATGAGTTTGAGTTGGGACTACAGGAGAAATGATGGCATTAGGACTCTTCAGATTCTAATAATTACTCAACTTGTGAGTCGCAATGGACTTAGAACCATTGAGTTTTTTTGGATCTTTCCAACCACGATTTTTCTTCTTGGCTTCAAGGTGCAGAGAGGTTCCTTGTGAATACGGGAAAACATTTTGTAGGTGTCTAGGCTGCTGGCAAGATCTACATCAAAAATTTGAATTTTCATAATGATTCCACTTATTAGGAATAGACCCTATTTCCCCATTTAAGGAAGATTTTATCCGAATATCCATTTATGAGGTCCATTTCAACACAAATTTGAATAAATGTGTGTATTCCTTTCAGAATCCTTTCTGAATCAGTTTTGATGAACTAGCCTAAAAAAATTCCCAAATCTTCTAAGATATTGAGATGTGTCATATGGATGGGAAAATTGGGAAACCTCACCCATATTATAGTTTCAATATTTGACATAGATAGAGGATTAAAATTTGTAAGCCAAGGATGAAGGGAGAGGCCAGATCCAACCAAAAACCAAGATCATTGATGAAAACCCTTTTTTCAGTCCTCTAACTTCTGAAAAATATCAATAAAAAAAATATTTTGAGTAGAAATGTACCCTGACATCAGGAGGCCAATTCTGGTGAACCCACTCCTTGAGAGCTAATTAGCAAGGCCAAAAATCACTGAAATGACAGATAAGAACTTTATGTTCATAATTTTTAGTTAGGAAACCACATCCAGTCTTTTCACATTAAGAGAATGGGTTTTAGCTAAATTCTCCACCACAAATGTAGATCCAGAGACATATTTAGGGTTTTGCAAGGGAGGCCCTAGTTTTAGAACATATTTAAATGGTCTTGGTCGGAATGAGGTGTATGCCCCTCCCCCTTTTTCTCCACCTCAAATTATTGCTACTATGTAAATCATGGCATTCTTGGAAATGTCGTATTCACTGAGGAAATTTTGATCTTGAAGCTATAGTCCTTCATGAATGAGTTGAAATAATTCATAAGGAATTTTCACCTTCTCATGTAACCTTTTCATAATCAATAAAACAAGATATAAATTCAAAACCTCCAAACAAAATAATTTTCCTCACATCGGTTTCACTGGGATTGGGAGACTCACCAGATTTAAGCTCCAGATCGTTGAAAACCCTTCATTTCCAAACCCTTCAACACTGGCCATTCTTGAAACCCTAGTATATGTATATCAACTAAGTTGATTTTAGGCCAAGGCTAACTTGAATATTGGATGAAATAATGGATTGTGCCAGGTCCCTACACATCTAATGGAACACCTTTTATGCCACGAAGTTCGATGAAAGAATGATATATCCCCATACTCGATAATGTCACTAGGATTTTGCAGGGCTCACTTGAGCTTAAAAGACTACTAAGTTAGTTTTTATCCCGCACAAGTGGCTCCTACCCTGAACCTATCCCCATGAGATTTGAAAATTTAACTTGATGAGGACTAAACCTCACACAAACCAACAATAAAAAATATAAATACACTCTTCCTTACATTGCAACAAAATATATATTTCCAATGAACAATATCGATCCTGCAACACAATCTTTTAATGTTGTAACAAGTGGTATACAAATCATCAAATTTGAAACTATTTGAAATGTGAATAGATACATACCACATGTAATAGTATTAAATATTGCATAGCATGGTGCATAAGACTCCCAACATATTTTCCCTGACGATGTCTATTGAGGTGACAATTTCGCTCATAATATATTTTTTGGTCAAAATCCAACAATTTTTGGATTGAAAAATCTTAATTTTTAGTGTTTTAATCATAATATTAACCCTAAAAATTGATTCAGCATCATCAAAAACCTCTGAGGCACCCAAAATTCCATAGCTTGACAACTCCAATTTGTTTTTTTTTTAATTTCAACCGAATTTAAGAAAAAATCTACCAGAAAAACCAATATTTTATGAGCGAGTTTATCGAGTATTTGGACTACACTTATTTTCCATTTTTAGCACATGGGTCATTAGGTGACATTATCCACTACCACTAAAATTTTGATAAAATGTTGAACCCCCATGTGAAAGTTGTGAGACTGACATTGGTTGAGGGCTTGCAGAAGCACCACATTGTATATTTTTAGAGGTATATTCTCACTCTTTATGAAATGGTCTTTCAAGGAGAGCACACCATGTTTATTATGATAATTCTCGAAGAAGAAAATAGAAACAGACTTGAAGTTAAGCAAGGAATACACTTGTAAATTCATAAATTTGGAATCTAACAAAAGTGTAAATTGTGAAATTTGGAGTTTTTCTTTGGGTCTAGTTTTTAAAATTCTGTGTTTTTAAAATTTGTTTTGTTTTTAGCATAGTTTGGTAGCAAACTTAGTTGTTGTTTCATGATCATATTGGAATGCATGGAGTTGGTGTTGAGATTTTAAAATGCACATAATCAAAACTATGCACGATTTCTATGGAAAAGAATCTCAGGGTGGAACTCTATCGCATTTACAAAACATTTAATATTAATATTTATGTGTAATAACAATATTATTCCCTCTCCCCGGATGCAGCTGTTAATTAACATTAAGGTTGGTCGCCACCTCGCCTCGCAAACGATGTACATCCTCCTCATGCGGGAGCACATGGCCATAACAAGGAGATTAAATCCTGGACGTGGGCTCTTTATACTCCACCACCCTCGATTGCATTGCAACGTCCTCTCTGCTCCATACCTACATTAACATCAACCTGCCTGCATTCACGCTTCCTGTCCTGCCTACTTACCCTCTGCTGCCATTCATGGACCATAAGTTTGTGCCTCTAACTCCCCATTTCAGCATTTCGATTTCGCTTTGCCTTGGCTCTGTCGCTCCTTGAACCTCTGCCTCTGCTAAGCTCCCACTCCATTTCTCCGCTCCTTCGACTCCTAACCATGGTTTCGTTCTTCCCCCTCGCATCAATTGCATTCCTACTCCTCCATCATGCCCCACTATCACCACATGCACTGTCGCAGGGGCGATGGACGCGGGATCCTTTCCCATCATCCCATTCATGCCACTTCTAGTAAAACTGTGAATTTTTCCATCGATTGGGATGAGACAGAGGTCATGGATCCCATCAACATCTCCGCTCACTTGTCAATGCATCTTCCCGGGCCTTCCATTGAGACCTCTGGATCCAGCTCTCGCCCCAAGAAACGCCCTCACAAATCCACCATATCCCCCGCCTCCCCCTTTCCCCCTTGCAAAATGGTGGCTTTTTCGGTTCAGCAAACCTCGAACAGTGACAGAAGTGGCAACTCGGATGAGGGTGGCACAAATGCAAAAAATGATGCTCACACGGCATCCTCTCCTTCGCTAAACGCCTAGGTGTCCAATCTCGAGGACGATGACTCTGAGTACGTGTGCCAAATTGTGGAGGAGATGCTTCAACCGCCAATCTAGGATGACAAGAAATCGATAGCTTAAAAACTGGGTTCTTCTCTCTGTGCTTTTTTCAATCAATTTCGCTCCAGTCCACTCAATTTGACTCTTTTTATTTTCGGGTCTAGAAATGGTATGAACATAGCTGGTTTCCCTAAATGGGCAGCACCCTCTAGGTTTCCTGAACACATCTCAAGCGTCGGTTTCCCTATTTGGGGAAGCCCCTATTTTGCTGTTTTGCATCTGGTATTTCCCACCAGAATTGGCTTGCCAACTCCGGAGGATGACGAATGTAATATTGTGACTTGTATTATATAATAGAAGTAGACTTATTTAGAAAAATAATATATATATATAGATATATATATATATATATTATGCCCTCAAAAAACAATTATATTATTACTATTTATAAAAACAAATTAAATTATAGAACTATTTTCTTTTGAATTTTTAAGAATAAATTTTTTTAGGCCTAGATTATGCCCTAAAACTACTTTTACTTGGGTAAGAGCTTGTATTCCTTGGACATAAGAAAATAAGTTAAAATATCAAGACCTAGCTTCGTCTAGTAGGAGTGAAATCCTTCCCACTTAGGAATCACTAACAAGTAATTCTAGGTGGCATGGTTTTCCTTGAATAACAGTGATGAGCGAACCTACATTCGTGGATAGAACTTAGTGATAATTTTCCTCCTGTTGGATTGATAACTAAATTATGTCAGTTTTTCCTATTTTTTAAACAAGATTTTTTTTATTGTTTTATTATTAATTCGAAGCAAATTTAAATAATTAAGTAATTGTAAGATAAATTATTAGAAAATGAAAGGTAAAACTTGAAAAATTCCTATATCTTCTTGTACTTTCATTCTCAAATGTGTATTTTGGGAAAGAAGGAGAGAATCAAAGGGATGAGCCTTATGACCGGTTGAATAACCATAGAGTCATGTAGTGCATGGGCAGACGAAATACATTGTGCTTAATGGGGAGGTTGTTTTCCTACAAGCAAGTCACAAGTAAATTAGTTTGTCAAACATTAATGAAACAAGTTCAACATGTAATAAGCTAAGTTAAATGGAAACATAGCATGCTACATAAACAAAGAAATTAAAAAAAAAAAAAAACATGTACAAGAACATGCTCAATTGATAAAACAAATTAATATCTCAACAATGGAGAGCTCTCTCCCTTTATTAGGTGTTGGTAGTAGTAGAATATAGAATGCTAAATCTCTTGTAGTGGATTCTTAGAGCTACCGAGCTCCAATATCCAAGATAAGGGGGTGTTTTCCGCTCAATATTTCAGCAAGCCTCTCTTCCCTCTCAAAGGATATTATATTGACGAACACGTGATGAACTCTTCTCTCTTGGATTAAGGTGTTGGATGACTAACAATTGAATCCTTCCAATCCTCTTGTTTTTGAACAACACAAGTTGGTTTGCTTCTGAGAAATTTGGCTAGCATAACAATGTGTTCTCCTGTTTCTCTTCCCATGGCTGGCTTTTATAAAAAAAATCAAATTTTACCTCCCCCTCTTGGTAAAATATGGATGTTGACACAACAGTTGGGGTATGATTCCTTTGTGTGATGTACTAACACCTCAAGGTGGTTGTACTTGGCTAGCTTAAGTGATAATTGTTTTATCCAAGTGTGTAAAGTGGTCCCGAATGGTGACTTTCTGCATCCTCAGGACTGCGCAGATCTTTGAGGGATAGTCCTGATGATCTTCGCGGCTATCAAAGAAAAAACCGCAATGATCACCTAGGGTCAGTGTTTCCTATGTGCAGTTCAATAAATTTTCTTATTTAACCCTAGGAAAATTTAAAAATTTTAGCTCCTATAATGTATTTCTTCCCTGTAAATATTTATTTGTACCTTCTGCTTGACATTTTCTAATGTATTTTGCTTGTATGATTTTCCAGTGTTAACAATTTCCCCCTAATGTATGAGGTCTAGGAAGAAATGTATAGCCAAAATACATTATAATTTATTTTTCTATGTAATCCTTTTGAGAGAGAGGGAGAGTAACTTGATTGAAAACTAAGGTTGGAGACCCCTTGGCATGAGTAAAAGAGATACCATGCTCTGTTGGAAACTTGCAAGAGATAAAATAAATAAAATATTTTTATGAGGTAGGCATGTCCCATTCTTGTGATGTTTTGACTATTTATTGACCTACGTATTGGCCTACATATTGGCTCAAAGGGTTTCTTCAATATCATTTTTACACGCACCGAAGACAAGAACATAATCATGGATTGTGGCCTCTACTTCTTCAATTCAGTCAGCCTTTATTTCCGAACTTGGAGTTGCATGGACCTCACGGACAAGGAAGCTTTTCTGCGAGGTCATCGAGTTTAGAAAATCTTTTGGGTGATGAAGCATGCATCTGTATTTGATACAGACACGCGGGCATCGCGCTTGTGTCGAAAACATGCACGATGATGGGAAAAAGTTTTGAAATTTTTTAGTTTCCTAATTTTAGCCACTGATTTTTGGTTTTTTCTATGGTGATAGGATGTTGTAGTGCGAGCGGGATCGGCCCAATCTTCGCATATATGTGGCACAGGATGCCAATGCTGAGAGAATCTTAGCACAATGGGGTTTGTTGAAATTTTTTAAGAACAACGTCTTGAGAGCACAAGATAGGTTGCTCCGTTTTTTTGTTCGTTGTTGGAACAAGAGACAACGAGTGATGGTAATATGGTGGAGAGACGTCGTTCGAAGATGAATGCTTACTTTGTGCTTAGCTTACTGCCTCAGGGTGAATCTCTTTGCCGCCTCTATCACTTTTTCCCTAGGAAACTAAATGTTTGAAGCTCATAATAATGACAACATGCTTCTAGCTTCTTCATCAACGCTTCCTTCTTCACCACTGGAATTGCAGAAAAAGTGCCTGTTTTCATCTTTGAAATTCTCAAAAACATTTGTTTCATGAATGCATGATATTCTATGAGAACTAAGTTATTAAATATTTTTATTTAACCGTGAAATGGCATGAAGGAAATATTTTAATCTATCTGACCCGAAGAGACGTTCTATCGATGCATTCTGGGTGGCCGAAATCCCAAAGCTGTAGAGTTGAGATCTTTGCTGAGTGAATCTCTTGATCCCGGCCCGATGCACCTTTCTCTCCAACAACTACTTATCATGAACAAGTGATGTTTTAATGATCAAGAAATGAATCTATAAGTGCATACAATTACTGAATTCTATAAATGGTAAATCAAATTCATGTATAATGCTTAACCTGTAAATGTAATCCATGCCTACTTTTATTTCAGTTTGAAAATGTGATCAATTCCCACACATTAATTCTAAACGAATATAATATAATGAGATTAAGACAAATACCGCTTATGACGTTGAGAGGGAATGTATGATATCATCGTCCCAGACATTAGAATGATGATTGCCTGTCCATATTTGTGCATCAGTGCTCATGCTTCTAATTATTGGCGTCAGTACTTGAAAGTTGTTGACAGAAAGCCAAACAATTATTCTTGGAGCTGATCAACGAATTGTGGACACCCCATTTTCAAACCAACAACACTACAGAAAGAGAGCCATTAGCTCTTAGCTACCTATTGTTTGTAACTATATAGCTTTTCACTATCGTCCCTCGAATATTTATAGTGCTGCCCCAACTGTTCAAGTATTTGAATTTCTAAACAAAATTCCAAAGAAATGGGAGCTTTGTTTTCCTCGCCATTTTGCATAGTTGACTTCTTGGGTTTATGCAAAGATTTTTTTGTCCAATAAATATTTATGTCGTAAGGCATCACTATTTGAAAACAACTTTGCTAAGTGTTTTTCTGTCATAATATGTGCCGTTGGATTCTTTGTTAGACGATTCAATCATACTCAACCATCGATTAGAATTGCCACTTGTTAGCAGTTACTAGACAGTTACAATTTGACAATTGCAGAGATTTACATTAACGCGCTCCAGAGCTGTGGAAGAATTGTTATCACAGATGATAAAAATGCCGATTGAACAATGGAGAACATTCTTGCTCCCAGAGTTACGACAGATATGCTGCTTCTTCCCACCGGTGAAATTCTGATTATCAATGGAGCGGAGAAGGGATGTGCAGCTTATGGGCAAGCAACCAATCTAGCTCTTGTTCCTTATTTATACAGGCCTAATGCATTGCCAGGGCAACGGTTCTCAGTACTGGCAAATTCCAGTATTCCAAGAATGTATCATTCCACTGCAACTGTATTGCCTGATGGTAGGATATTTGTGGGAGGTTCCAACACCCACAGTACATATAATTACTCATGACCTTGTTTCTCTGTCACTGGGTTCAAATATTTTAAAACCAGATATATTGTCTCGCTTTGTTACAATGAGTAAGAAACACCCAGAGAATTACTCGGACAAGTATCTCCGAGATATTATTATGAATTTCATGATAGCTGGCCGGGACACAACTGCAGTTACCCTTTCTTGGTTTTTTCATATGCTTTGCAAAAGTCCAGATGTTGAAGGAAAAATTCTGCAAGAAATTTGCGGCCTGGTCGAGGAGAATGAAAGTATGTCAATTGAAGAATCTATAAGTATGTTTTCTCAAAGTCTGACGCACACAGTATTGGATAACAGGCACTATCTTCAAGCATCTTTATCAGAAGCCTTGCGCTTACACCCAACTGTTCCTGTGGTAAGACGCATATATTTCTTCGGTCATTTGGGTATCTCCAACATTCTTTTGACTGATCATTGTCCATAAATAATTGTGTCTTGTTATTATTGTTTCTCCTCTTGTTATAATGCATTGGAATTCTTTCAGTTAGGATAGAGGATCTATGACATATTATTATATCCATATTTTCATCGCATTTGTGGGTTTGCCCAAACCATTGCAAAAATATGGATAAGGTCATTTGAATTTGAATCATCCATCCTTCTCCATTTAGTATTGATTCTGAAGTGTATGGCTCATCACAAATTGACAAAACACAATTTGCAGGATGCAATTAGTATTGATTTCTGAAGAGTATGGCTCATCGCAAATTGACAAAACAACATTTGCAGGATGTAAAGTATGTAGTTTCTGATGACATCCTTCCTGATGGATTCAAAATCAAGAAAGGTGATCTGATCAACTATGTCCCTTACTCAATGGGAAGAATGACATACCTCTGGGGTGGTGATGCAGAGGATTTTAGGCCTGAGAGATGGCTTGAGAAAGAAGTTTTTAAGTCCCAGTCACCATTCAAATTCACTGCATTTCAGGTAAGTGCCCTAACCCCTAACCCTGATAGTTAATATTTTGAAAAGGTATTGATGATAATGCCTTACAATTGATAAGGTGTGTGCTTGACTAATAGGAAGGGCCTCGCATTTGTCTTGGGAAGGACTTTGCATACAAGAAAATGAATATTTTTGCTGCTGTGCTTGTACGTTTCTTCAAATTTGAAGCTGTTGAAGGTAAGGAAGTGAAATATCGTCCCTCACTGACACTCCATATGACTGAAGATGGATTAAATCTTCGTGTCAAGTCTAGATTAGATTGCTGAGCACAATTTTACTTCACAATAAGGTACATCTTACACATAATTTATATGTTGTAAGATATTCTCATTTTGTCGAGTTGAAGGCATCTGTTATGGTCAGTCATAACACAATTTCAAAACTCCATTGGATGATGAAAACATTTTTTGAATAGAACATGTTGAATGAGCCAGACAAGTAGAACACGGCACAGAGCAGTGCTTCACAAATATAAGTTATATCATCTCATGTAATCTCAGGTGCTAATCTGTGGCACCAAATTTCTTGTTTGTCTAACAAGAACTTTATATTATTCTTTTGAAGAAATGTTCAATAAAATAATAAGAATTACATAAAACCCTGATTTATGGATCCTGATGTTTGTGATTCTCGCTGTGTGAGCTGAAAGGCTGGATTTATGATTTTTTTAATGGCAGACGAATTTCTATTAGTCATACTGTATGCAAAAATGGCAATTTTGTTGGAAGTGCTTGGATTATTTTTTGTAGCGAGGTCTTTCCTATAACCTGCTTTGGACAACCCTGGTAGCAGATGCCAAATGTTTTTTTTTTAATATAAAATGCCCATAATGTGTTGTTTATATATATAGTCAAAGGAAATATTCTATTTAAAAGAAATTAGCAAATAAGGGAGTGACTTTTTCCTATCAGACTATAATACGAATTACGTGCCTTTCTATCATAATATGTGCCATTGGATTTTTTGTTAGATGATTCAATCACGCTCAACCATGGATTAGAATTTCCACCTGTTGGCAGTTACCAGACAGTTACAATTTGACAATTGCAGGGATTTACATTGACGCGCTCCAGAGCTGTGGAGGAATCGTTATCACAGATGATCCCAATGCCGATTGGGCAATGGAGAACATGCCTGCTCCTAGAGTTATGGAAGATATGCTGCTTCTTCCCACCGGTGAAATTCTGTATATCAATGGAGCGGAGAAGGGATGTGCATTGTCCATCAATAATTGTGTCTTGTTAGTATTGTTTCTCCTCTTGTTAGAATGCACTGGAATTCTGTCAGTTAGGATAGAGGATCTATGACATATTATTATATCCATATTTTCATCGCATTTGTGGTATCCATATTTTCATCGCATTTGTGGGTTTTCCCAAACCATTGCAAAAATATGGATAAGGTCATTTGAATTTGAATCATCCATCCTTCTCCATTTAGTATTGATTATGAAGTGTATGGCTCACTACAAATTGACAAAACACAATTTGCAAGATGCAATTAGTATTGATTTCTGAAGAGTATGGCTCATCACAAATTGACAAAACAACATTTGCAGGATGCAAAGTATGTAGTTTCTGATGACATCCTTCCTGATGGATTCAACATCAAGAAAGGTGATCTGATCAACTATGTCCCTTACTCAATGGGAAGAATGACATACCTCTGGGGCAGTGATGCAGAGGAGTTTAGGCCTGAGAGATGGCTTGAGAAAGGAGTTTTTAAGTCCCAGTCACCATTCAAATTCACTGCATTTCAGGTAAGTTCCCTAACCCCTAACCTTGATAGTTAATCTTTTGAAAAGGTACTGATGATAATGCCTTCAAATCGATAAGGTGTGTTCTTGACTAATAGGCAGGGCCTCGCATTTGTCTTGGGAAGGACTTTACATACAAGCAAATGAAGATTTTTGCTGCTGTGCTTGTACGTTTCTTCAAATTTGAAGCTGTTGAAGGTAAGAAAGTGAAATATCGTCCCTCACTGACACTCCATATGACTGAAGATGGATTAAATCTTCATGTCAAGTCTAGATTAGATTGCTGAGCACAGTTTTACTTCACAATAAGGTACATCTTGCACAAAATTTATATGTTGTAAGATATTCTCATTTTGTCTAGTTGAAGGCATCTGTTATGCTCAGTCATAACACAATTTCAAAACTCCATTGGATGATGAAAACATTTTTTGAATAGAACACGTTGAATGAGCCAGACAAGTAGAACACGGCACAGAGCAGTGCTTCACAAATATAAGTTATATCATCTAATGTAATCTTAGGTGCTGATCTGTTGCACCAAATTTCTTGTTTGTCTAATAAGAACTTTATATTATTCGTTTGAATAAATCTTCAATAAAATAATAAGAATTACATAAAACCCTGATTTATGGATCTTGATGTTTGTGACTCTCGCTGTGTGAGCTGAAAGGCTAGATTTATGATTTTTTTAATGGCAGACGAATTTCTATCAGTCATACTGTATGCAAAAATGGCAATTTTGTTGGAAGTGCTTGGATTATTTTTTGTAACGAGGTCTTTCCTGTAACCTGCTTTGGACAACCCTGGTAGCAGATGCCAAATGTTTTTTTTAATATAAAATGCCCATAATGTGCTGTTTATATAGATAGTCAAAGGAAACATTATATTTAAAAGAAATTATAAAACATTCTATTTAAAAGAAATTAGAAAACAAGGGAGTGACTTTTTCCTATGAGACTATACTAATTACTAATTACGTGCCTTTCTGTCATAATATGTGCCATTGGATTTTTTGTTAGACGATTCAATCACGCTCAACCATGGATTAGAATTGCCACCTGTTGGCAGTTACCAGACAGTTACAATTTGAAAATTGCAGGGATTTACATTGACGCGCTCCAGAGCTGTGGAAGAATAGTTATCACAAATGATCCCAATGCCGATTGGGCAATGGAGAACATGCGTGCTCCCAGAGTTATGGCAGATATGCTGCTTCTTCCCACCGGTGAAATTCTGATTATCAATGGAGCGGAGAAGGGATGTGTAGGTTATGGGAAAGCAACCAATCCAGCTCTTGTTCCTTATTTATACAGGCCTAATGCATTTCCAGGGTAGCGCTTCTCAGTGCTGGCAAATTCCACTATTCCAAGAATGTATCATTCCACTGCAATTGTATTGCTTGACGGTAGGATTTTTGTGGGAGGTTCCAACACCCACAGTAGATATAATTTCTCCACTATCACTATTTTTCCCACAGACCTTCATCTGCAAGCATACAGTCCTTATTACTCACTCCATAGAATACAACATTGCTACAAACAAAGTGAGACTGTTGATGCTGAGTAGTGATACTTGGTGTTCATCAGGAGCCTTTGTTGTGGACGGTACTTTGGTTAGCACTGGTGGATGGATGGATGGATACATGAGCATTCGTAAATTTATACCTTTTTCAACTGGTACATGTGATTCGGTTGATCCATCACCTGGATCCGGACTTTTGAACAGTCGATGCTATGCTTCCAACCAGACCCTTCTGACGGTAGAAGTATTGTTGTGGGGGGGAACTACACTTTTAACTACGAATTCGTGCCAAGGAAGCCTGGTGAGGGATTTTACAATCTGACGTTTCTACAAGACACCTCTATGCCTGACACCCCCTACCCCTTCACCATCAACAATCTCTATCCTTTTCTTCATATCTCATCCGATGGAAATCTCTTCATCTTCGCCAACCGTGATTCTATCTTGCTTGATTACCAAAGAAATGTTGTGGTCGGGAATTTTCCAAGAATTCCAGATGGCCCAAGAAATTACCCCACCTCCTCCTCATCTGTCATGTTTCCACTCTCCGCATCCGATGCATTTCGGAGGACATAAATTATGATCTGCAGTGGTGCTCCTCTTGACAGTTACAATTTGACAATTGCAGGGATTTACATTGACGCGCTCCAAAGTTGTGGAAGAATCGTTATCACAGATGATCCCAATGTCGATTGGGCAATGGAGAACATGCCTGCTCCCAGAGTTATGGCAGATATGCTGCTTCTTCCCACCGATGAAATTCTGATTATCAATGGAGCGGAGAAGGGATGTGCAGGTTATAGGCAAGCAACCAATCCAGCGCTTGTTCCTTATTTATACAGGCCTAATGCATTGCCAGGGCAACGCTTCTCAGTACTGGCAAATTCCACTATTCCAAGAATGCATCATTCCACTGCAATTGTATTGCCTAATGGTAGGATTTTTATGGGAGGTTCCAACACCATGTACATTCTTTCTTTCAGACTCAGATTTTGTGTGTACTCTGGTTGCTCTTTTAAAAAAAGGAGTTGTTGAGTCTGCCACTCTTATATATGTATGATCAGTTGAAACCATCTTCCATACAACTTTCATTTCATGACCTTGTTCCATCTCTAGTCCATGTATTTATTGTCACAAATATTGAAAAAAAAAGAGACACATTGAGTGGTAGGAGGGGACAATATTTATAGTGCCCTGGTCACGGCACCTCCCACCCCTGTTGCAGCACCGCCTGGGTACTACATGCTATTCGTGCTCAAATGAAATAAACTGAAATAAATATGTATTTCCAAAATTAATTGTGGGTTATAGTTGATTTTATTGTCAGACATATGACATTTTTATGTCATTGTTTATTCATGTGAAGAATTATGTGAATCTCCAAATATGTAATGGTTTATCTATGAATCTCAAAAAAGTATATATGAAGTGAAATAATGAATGGATTTAAATTTTTAAAAGACAATGTGTAGGCATGCTAAACAAGCGGCATATGATATTTTGACTGTACGGATAGTTGATGTGATAGCTTAATTTGCATGAAACATAATATCATTTTTTTTAGTTTGGAGTTTGGATTTAGCCATCTTAGAGGTGCAAATAATTTGGAATCATATGACATTGTTTATTTATCTAGAAATTATGTGAATCTCCAAGCATGTAATGGTTCATCCATGAATCTTAGAGTACATATAAAGTGAAATAATGAATGGATTTAAATTTTTAAAAGACAATGTGTACGTATGCTAATCAAGTGGAATCTGATATTTTGAATCTAATAGTTTACATGCTAGAGGCTTCCAGATTTCTCTATATTACCTTAAAATTTCTTGTAAATAAGAATATCTATTCTTTAATCTAATGGGATCAGAAACACTTTTAAATAAATAAAATTGCATAAGTTTTTTGCTTCTATCTTCTATGTTATTCCTTTCTACACTCTCACCTTACGGCATTTCCTTTGCAACATATGGTGCAATTGCTAGTTACCATTTTATCATTTAACGACTTCCAGCGAAGGAATACTACAAAGATTTACCATTTTATGCAATGACGACTTCCAAGGTTAGGGGTGGTTATTCTCCTCTGTCGTGGGTAATGTCAAAACAATTATAATAGGAATATTCGTACTATTTCCAGCAGTTCCATGGCTGCTAGCCCACTTCCTGGTACTGGACTTCCACAATTTATAAAGAAAATTTCCAATGAATAGTATAAAGCCCACTTCCTCGTACTGGACTTGTACAATTTATAAAGAAAATTTCCAATGAATAGTATAAAGCCCACTTCCTGGCACTGGACTTGTACATTTCATAAAGAAAATTTCCAATGAATAGTATAAAGCCCACTTCCTGGTACTGGACTTGTACAATTTATAAATAAAAATTCCAAACAATGGGATCTTCACAATTTTTATAGAAAACTCCAAACAAATGGGATCTTTGATTTCCTTGAGATTTGGCATACTTGATTTCTTCTGTTTGTGTAACGATTCCTCTCTTTCAATAAAAAATTACCAGCGGAGTTTGTAAGGATCTCCAGTGATGGATAAATTCCATGTCTGCTATAGAGACATTATCCTCCTCTGCTTTGTTAACCCAAAATGTTTTTAATATATTTATGGGAAAAAAATATATTTATTATTATATATATATATATAATTCATTTTTCCATTTATTTCAAAATTAATTTTTTTAAATAAAATCTCAATTCCTCTATATAATTAATTATTTATTAATTACAACTTTTAATTAAATCTATAAATAAATATATAAAAATGAATGAATAGAAATAAAAGGCATTTAGATCTAAGACTTTGAAACTCAACTAATCAATAAAAAATAAAAATTATTTGATTCTAAAATAACTCAAAAAAGTAAGAAAAATCAAAATAATTCAATAAGAATAAAGTTATAGATGGATGACCTACTTAAAGTATTTAGAAACCCTAAAAATTAATATCTAATATAATGCATTGCTAAAACCCCTCACTACTTAAATACAAAGAGTGAAGGGAGCTCTACTTGAATAGTTCATGAGGCACAATAATTGCTAAGGTTTTGCAAATGGGGTAGCAAGCTAAGTGGCCTTGATTGTGGGGAAAACTCCACAATTAAGCACGCTTGAGCCAGAGGCGATCTGGGATGGGTGACCTCCAGGGAAGTCTTGGTTAAATGATATTTAATATAATGGACTGCTAAAAAGCCCTTTGAGAATAAGAAAATTGAAGTGGTCTCAACTTGCCCTGAATGGGAAACTGCTACCTGATGGCATGGTATGCAATCCAAAAACAATATGTTATGAGTCTATCAAACCAAGCTAACATTGACTGGATGTTCATACATATTCTTTCTTCTACTTGCCTATCAACATGACTAGTTATACTTATAAAACTGAATGATATCCACATATAAATAGTGAACACAAAAAAACTAAAAGCACGACTCATTAACTGCTAATCTGCTTCCACATCCGAGACAGATTTTACATGTGTCGGGTCTTGAACAATGTTTCCCTAGAGTTCTCTCAGGTTGAGGATGCACGACAGGTAGTATTCTATGTGCTGGAGGTGCCCATCTTTCTTTTGGAGCTCGAACTTGAGCTTATCAAATTCACTTCTATAGTCTAGAAAGTCATGTACAAGCGTTGTCAAGCTCAAGGCCTTGCCCATGATTCCTTTCATGAACAAATATAAAAGCAAAGTTTGTTTGAATTGTGTTACTTTACGCCCAATTTTCCCAAGGTCGAGCATGCGTCCACTCCATTCTTCTGCCTTTATCTCCATCGACCCTGCATTGTGGTTTAAGTTCACTTCTCATTTCTCTATAAACTTGTTGATGTCTTCTCCAATGTTCTCATGGTATGCACTCAAACCATTTTTATTTTATAAATTTATTGTTAATATTTTGTGTGTTGAAATATATATTTATTTTTATTTTCTTATTCTTGTTGAATTATTTTATACTCAAAAAAATTTTGATTTTGATTTTTTTCTTATTAAATTATTTTATAATCAAATTATTTTTTATAATTTTATTAGGTGAGGTATTAATTTATGGTTTTGTTAGTTGAGATTCATAATCATATATTTGAAATTCCTTTTTTTTTCTTTTAACTCTTTATTATTATTATTATATATTTATTATATTAGTAATCTATAAATTTATGTTTTAAAGGCCTTAGTTTTTTTTCATTATTATTAGTTTTAAATTTTAGTTTCTTGTCTTTTATAGTTAATTGTATTTATTTGAACTAGGTTCCAAAGACCTCAAATGTCTCATGTGATTTCTAACTAAATAAATATAAACCATTTCTAACAAAATAAAATATAATTATTATTTTTATTTAATTCTATCTAATATATTAATTAATATCTAATAATATTTATGAAAAAAGAATAATAAATTCTGTATAGATTTTTAGGTTCAAATGCCTCACATAATTTTTAATATTTTTTCACTTATTATATAGCAATTATATTTGGTTAGTAGTTTTAATCTCATTTCTTCATTCAATTGAGCATTATAGAAAATGCAATGAGTGCTAAATTAATTATTCAAAAATCATGAGAAATTAGTCACTTATAATTATCTCTCATAAAAATAATCATAAATGAATAACTTAAATTAATTGAATCCCAAAAAAATAATATCTAATTAATAACAAATTCTAAAATACTTAAAATAAAATAATAATTAATAACAAATTCTAAACTTCTTAAAATAAATAAATTAATAATAATAATTATAAAAAAATAAATGTTATATATATATATATCTATATATATATATATATATATATAAGTGTCTTATATAACATTTAATATATTTATATTCATTTAAGTGTCTTATATGATTCTTAAAATGTACTAATATATAAAATTTGTTGGTAAAATATATTCTAATTTATATGACTTATTACAATTTAACGAAATCTGTGAATATAGATAAGAGTTTCAAGAATTTGTATTGAGTGAATTTAAAATATTTAAAGTGTATAAATCAAAGATTTAAATCTACAATTTTAATAATTTCTAAACCATTTTTAACAAAATAATATTTTTTTTGGAATGAGAATAATAATAATCTATGATCAATAATATAAATTTTGATATTTTAACGTGTATAAAATTTATTGTTTGTAACTTATTATTATAAATTATTAATAACAAATAATATGAATCTGGAATAACATAATAGTAAATATTATATAAACTTTTAAATTAATTATATTTCAATTTGTACATCATTTATTACTTTATTATAACAATAAGTGGTGTATAAATATATATATCACAATTTTATTGATCCATAAAAAATGAATTACATCATTTTCTTCTAATCACGCTACACAATATTACATTGACTTATCTTTCTTGTCTTTTATCTTCCAAATGTCTATCCAACGTGAGGGATTGTCTTAGACAACCACTTCCTTTCATTGAGATGTTTCCATTGCCAAGTGCTCAAACAAATTTTTTGGCTCCTTGTCACTATCTAAAAGGTACGATTTATAGGTATGCTTTTTCCCACTCTTTGAAAATGCAAAAATTATGGCTGAATTTTGTGTCGTACTAATTGATGGGTGAGCTTCCTCCCCTGATGGTTGAGATGGCATATCATGAGTTTGAGCTGGGACTGCAGGATAAATGATGGCATTAGGACTATTTTGATTCTAAGAATTACTTGACCCATGAGCCATAATGGACTTAAAACCATTGGGTGTTTTTGGATCTTTCCAACCATGTTTTTTATTCTTGGCTTTAAGGTGCAGAGAGGTTCCTTGTGAATATGGGAAAATATTTTGTAGGTGACTAGGTTGCTAGCAATATCTACAAAAAAAAATTGAATTTTCATAATGATTCCACCTATTGGGAATAAACCCTATTTCCCCAATTAAGGAGGATTTTATTCGACTATCCTTTTATGAGGTCCATTTCAACACGAATTTGAATAAATGTGTGAATTCCTTTCAGAATCCTTTCAGAGTCAATTTTGATGAATAAGCCTAAAAAATTTCCAAAATATTTTAATATATCAGGATGTGTCAATTGATGGGAAAATTGGGAAACCCCACCCATACTAGAGTTGCAAGATTTGACATAGATAGAGGATTAAAATCTGTAAACCAAGGATGAAAGGAGAGACCAGATCGACTCAAAAACCAAGGTCGTTGATCAAAAACCTTTTGTCACTCCTCTAGCTTCTGAAAAGTATCAATAAAAAATTATTTTGAGTAGAAATGAACCGTGGCATCTAGAGGCCTATTCAAGTGAACCCACTCCTTGACATCTAATGAACAAGGCCAAAAACCATTGAAATGATAGATAAGCACTTTGTGTTCATAATTTGCAGTTAGGAAACCACATGCAATATTTTTCACATCAAGTGAAGGGATTTTAGCTAACTTCTCCACAAAAAATGTAGATCTAGAGAGATCTTTAGGGTTTTGCAAAAGAGGCCCTAGTTTTAGAACATATTTAAATGATCTTGGTGGGAATGAGGTGGATGCCACTCCCCCTTTGGCTCCACCTCAAATTCTTGCTACTGTGTAAATCACGACATCCTTGAAAATGTTGTATTCACTGAGGAAATTTTTATCTTGAAGCAATAGTCCTTCATGAATGAGTTGAAAGCATTCATAAGGAATTTGCATCTTCTCATGTAAAATTTTCACAAGAAATAAAAAAAAGATCTGAATTTAGAACCTCCAATCAAAATAATTTCCCTAACATTTATTTCACTAGGATTGGGAAACTCACCATATTTAAGCTCCAGATTGTTCCAAACCCTACATTTCCAAGCCCTTCAGCACTGGCCATTCTTGAAACCCAAGTATATATATCAACTAAGTTGATTTTAGGCCAAGGCTAACTCGAATATTGGATGAAATAATGGATTGTTCCATGTCCCTGCACATCCTATGGAACACCTTTTATGCCACAATGTTCGATGAAAGAATGATATGTCCCCATACTGGATAATGTCACTAGGATTGTGCAGGACGCACTTGATCTTAAAATAATAATAAGATATTTTTTATCCCTCACAAGTGGCTCCTACTCTGAACCCATCCCCATGAGATTTAAAACTTTAATTAACTTGATGAGGACTAAACCCCACACAAAACAAAAATAAAAAATTTAAATACACTCTTCCTTACATTGCAACAAAATGCATATTTCCAATGGCCAATATCCATCTTGCAACGCAATGTTTTAATGTTGTGACATGTGGTATACAAATGATCAAATTTGAAACTATTTCAAATGTGAATACTTACATACCACATGAAATAGTGTTAAGTATTGCATAACATGTTCTATAAGACTCCCAACATATTTTCCCTAACGTTGTCTATTGAGGTGATAATTTTTCTCATAATATATTTTTTGGTCAAAATCCAACAAGTTTTGGATTGAAAGATCTTAGTTTTAGTGTTTTAATCATGATTTTAACACTACAAATTCATTCAGCATCATCAAAAACCTCTAGGTCACCCAAATTCCACTACTTGACAACTGCAATATGTTTTTTTTTTTTCAATTTCAATTGAATTTAACCAAAAATCTACCGAAAAAACAAATATTTTATGAGCGAATTTGTCGAGTGTTTAGAATACACATATTTTTCCTTTTGAGCACATGGGTCATTAGGTGAAATTATCCACTATCATGAAAATTTTGATAAAATGTTGAACCCCCATGTGAAATTTATGAGACTGAAATTGGTTGAAGGCTTGTAGAAGCACCACATGGTATATTTTTTTAGAGGTCTATTCTCATTCTTTATGAAAGGTTGTTTCAAGGAGAGCAACACCATGTATAGCACAAGAGTACCTGAAGAGGAAAATAGAAACAAACTTGAAGTTAAGCAAGGAATATGCTCGTAAATTCATAAATTTGGAGTCTAACAAAAAGTGTAAATTGTGAAATTTGGAGTTTTCCTTTGGGTTTAGTTTCTAAAATTATATGTTTTTAATTTTTTTTGTGTTTTCAGCATAGTTTGGTAGCACACTTAGTTGTTGTTTGAATATCATATTGGAATGCATGGAGTTGGATTTGAGATGTTAAAATGCACATAATTAAAACTAGGCACAATTTCTACGGAAAAGAGTCTCAGGGTTGAACTTTATCACATCTACAAACAAGATAATATTAATATTTATGTGTAATAACAATATTATTCCATCAAAAAACAATTATATTATTTCTATTTATAAAAACAAATTAAATTATAGAACTATTTTCTTTTGAATTTTTAAGAATATATATTTTTTTAGGCTTAGAGTATGCCCTAGAACTATTTTTTCTTGGGTAAGAGCTTGTCTTCCTTAGGCATAAGAAAAAAGGTTAAAATCTCAAGACCTAGCTTCATCTAGTAGGAGTGAAACCCTTCTCACTTATGAATCACTAACAATTAATTATAGGTGGCGTGGTTTTCCTTGAATAACAGTGATGAGTCAACGTACATTCTTGGATAGAAGTTAGTGATGGGTTTTCCCACTGTTGGATTGATAACTGAAGTATGTTAGGTTTTCCTATTTTTTAAAGAAGATATTTTTATTGTTTTATTAATAATTTGAAATGGATTTAAATAATTAAGTAATTCTAAGAAAAATGATTAGAAAATGAAAGGTAAAACTTGAAAACCTCCTATCTCTTCTTGTACTTTCATTCTCAAATGTGTCCTTTGGGAACAAAGGAGAGAATGAAAGGGATTAGCCTTATGAACTATTAAATAACCATAGAGTCATGCAGCGCATTATAACCATAAATTTCCAAAACAGAAATTGAGAAACCATCCACTTTTGAGGATTTTTTCCATCATATTTTCTTAGGCAAAAGTTGGTGTCTTTATTGGACGAATTTTCTTGCAATCCGTGTTTCCATGTGTTTAAAATGATGTTAGTATATGGATTGATGCTTTTGATGAATAAATTTCATGATTGTGAAAATTTAGACTTGTTAAAGCATACATAAAAAAGGTTACCTTCTTCATTGTCTTCTAGGAAGTCATATGCAACCCTAGAAGATCTCTCTAGAAGCTACCAAAACTTTTCTTTTAAAGTTTGGAAATAATAAACTGCCCCTACAATCCATATATAATCGAGAATGGTATTCTCATCTTCATTAGGGTCACAAAATTTGAAGGTTGGACATGTAGGTTTGGTAGATGTATTTGAATAACTATTATGAGAGGGTGATTCCTCCATTGTAACACTCCTCCCACCCTTTTTTCTTACCTTGAGTTGCAGGAGGGTTATTGTTCATTTTCACACGGTATCAAAGATCTATTATGAATACGAGGTTAGAAAAAACTTGCTTTTGCAATATTTGTAGAATGTAATTCTAATAACTCCATTACGGTCAACTAATTGATATATTTCTTAAAATATAAAATTTAACTCAATTCAAGTTCTGGATCAATATTTACGCCCATTATAATTTTACCAATAAGAAGGATCCACATCAATCCATGGATCTCCATGTGCCACACAAGTTTCCCTTGGCTGGCCCTTGTGGCATTGTTATAGGCACTTACGTATCTATTGGGTCACCTGCCCTATTGTGTGTCATGTTGTGGTATGAAACTGCCTCAACCAAAATAGTTGGTAGCACAGACCCCCTCCCCCTCGCAACCCCTCATTAATGGTAGCTTTGAATTTGGGGAAGAGGGGGATGTAATTAATCTCAATCATCTATCAAAGTGGGGAGTATTAGCACTAATCCCATCTCGCTACCCTCTCTTTAATATTTGACCATAAGGGGGCCCTTGCAATCAATATTGATAGTCAATCTCTAGGCTTTCCCTCTACTTAGTTCCTTTGAAAATCTTGGTGGCCCAGATACCCATAATCCTATTATGGTTTATCGCTAGGCCATAACACCCCATGCCACATCATCTTAGCATCGGTTCTTGACCCAAAAAAATTAATTCATTTTACTTTTATATGATGGTGCAAAGTCTCTTAATTTGATAGTTGTTATATAATTTTTCTCGACTAACTTGTAGGAATTTTAACAAAAACTTCATAGGCAAAAATATGATACCACTCTCCATGTGAATGCACTAATCAAAATGATTTTGCCCCATTTTCAAGGATCTCTAACCTACTTTAAGTGTGGTATTAAACCATTTGGATTTATTTTCCCATGCCACATGCTCAAGGTGGAGCCCTGTTGTGGCCACAACCCCCTCATAATTTTTTTTACTAAAGATATGGTGACCCTCTAGGTGTTGGTCGTATCACTTCTTTCAGGCTTTAATTTTGTTAATTTTGTGAGATTTTTATTTTTCTCAATTTTCTTCTTTGATTGGTTCATTTTGTGTGGATTTTCGCTAGCTTCCAATGACTCAAATTTCGTTGAATTTAGACTTACAGTTTGAAAATGGCACTTGTTCAAATTTTTATTGATTTTCACCATCTAGGCTTAAATTTGGGGAAAATGTATTTTATTTCTATTATGTAACTTTAACAAAATGAAATATATAGATATTAATATTTAATTAATTTATATTAGTTCAATTAACTATAATTTATTTAATTATTTTATAAATATTATTATTTTATTATTTTTTATTAATTATTTAGTCCAAGAAGGACACTTACACTAATTTTGTGTATGACAATAGAAACTTGGAGGAAGTGTCTTCTTACAAGTACTTAGGAATTGATATTCATCACAAGCTCAACATAACTATAGCATTGAGAAAAGGATTAATGGAGGGTGGAAAGCTTATTTTGGTCTTGAAAATAATTGTAAAGCAACAAGCCTTATGATGTGGGATAAAAAGAAGCTCCTGTTTAAAACTTTAGTCACCCATGTTATCTTGTATGGATGCGAGGTTTGGGGTTGCGGCATCTCTAGAGAATCTTGGAGAAAGATTGAGAAAATTCAAAAGTGTTTTATAACGTATAACCTCAAAATCAAAAGCAATACACCATATCCTATTCTCCTTATAGAAGTGGGTCTTTCCCCTATTCGAGAGCCTTGCTATCACTAGGTTCTTGTTGTATAAGCACAAATCAATAACATGGGAGAAAATAGACTTCCTAAGCTAGCTTTAATTCCAGCCAAAACCACTTGAGGCTCAAACGAGGTTGGTATAAAGATACCAGGGCTTGGTTAAGCCATTGGGAGATCGACGAAAATGTTGCGTTGCAAAATATTCATCCCATTAAAAATATTTTTACTTCCAAGTTTAAAGAGAAAATGTGGTGTGAGAAAGATTTAGAGGCTAAAAGAAAATTAAGATATTATAAGGAGGTCATCAACCCTACTCTACAAGATCAAAATTATCTCTCTGTTTTAACAAGCTTAAAGAAAAAAATTAATATAGCCAAGATAAGAGCGAACTCTCATGAGCTCCATAGTGAAACGGGTCGTTGGGTAGTTCTTAAAACACCATGGGTGGAAAGGATCTGCCATCTCTGTGAGAATATGAACATTGACGATGAAAATCACTTCCTCTTAGAGTGCCCTGCATACACTCACATTAGATCTTAGTTTCATAATATTTGTTACAATACCGACCTTCCTAGCCTTTTAACCTATCAAAATTATAGTGAGCTCTGGATGCTTCTCTCCTAGCTCTTTGAGCATAAGAGTACAATTTTAAAACAAACTCAATAATTTGTTTCTTAAAGTCTAATAGACCAAAGTTTAGTCTCTGTGGACATTAAACACCATTATCATTATCATCATCATCAACTCTATTAAAAAACTTTATGTAAATATTATTAAATAAAATATATTTTATAAAATATAATATAAATAATATTAAAATAGTTATTTATTACCTCATTCCGCTCAAGCCACCCTGATGGTATAAGCTTGAGCACATATTTACATCTTCGGGTCTTTATCCCCGGGATGACGTCGGAGTGGGAGGGGGTGATTGAGCCTTTATCAAAGAGGGAGGAGCATAAAACGAGGTTTCAATGTTTCAAACATATCATAAAGTGGCAAGGAGGGCCCACTCCGCGTCGGCCCGGGATCCTCCTTGCCCTCTCCACGTACACATCCTCACCATCTCACGTAATACTAAACACCATTGAAGCTTCCCCTTATTTTTTGAAGTTTTGTTAAATATTAACACATTTTATTGCTAGTTTAGTTAAGGTTTGATTTTTTTATTATTATTATTATTTATTTTATTAATTTGTTTTTATTTATTATTTTGTATTGTAAATAATATGTTATTAAAATTAATGTTTATATATATATATATATAATATGTTATTATATATAATATAATAATAATATATATTAATTATATTTTTTATATTTTATAATAATATTATATTTTATAATAATATAATTTATAATTTTATAATTTTATAATTTTACTTACTAGTTTATTATTTTATATTTTATAATAATATTATATTAATTATATTTTATTATATTAATATATATATTATAATATTATATATAATAACATAATATATATATATATATTTATATATAAACCTTAATTTTAATAACATATTATTTACAATACAAAATAATAAATAAAAACAAATTAATAAAATTAATAATAATAATAATAATAATAATAATAATAATAATAATAATAATAAAATCAAACCTTAACTAAACCAGCAATAAAATGTGTTAATATTAAATAAAACTTCAAAAAATAAAGGGAAGCTTCAATGGTGTTTAGTATTTCGTGAGATGGTGAGGATGTGTACGTGGAGAGGGCAAGGAGGATCCCGGGCCGACGCGGAGTGGGCTATATATATATATATCAGTTAAGGAAATTTTGTTTAGAGTGTTTATTTCTAGCATTTTACTAGTTTTAGAATTCAAATTTTGGAAGACTTTATCTAGATTTCTATTTAGGCAAATGAGACCTAGTATGGCTCGTTGAAAAGCCAAAAGTATGTATAACAATGTGGAGGAATTAAATATATCGAATATAGATATTTAATATTCCTAAAATTTCGCAGAAGTTGGAGTTCTGAATTTTTACAAAATAATCAATTTCTGAATTTGTTTTGGAAGAATTTGGTTATTTGAGGTTTTTGGTTGTTGCAAATTCATTCGATTATGTTCTCTTGTGACAAAGGTATCATTACAAATTTCAATGGGAAGCATAATTTTTTTTGTATTTTTTGTATTTAATTAGATTTTAGCTTGAGAGTTTGTTTTCTTAATTTGGTATTTTCAATTTTGATGTGCAAAATTTGATTGGTTTTTTAGTTGATTTTGTAGGGATTTTGTTGCAAGGAGATGAAGCTAAGGATTTGAATCAATGAGGATGATGCAACAGAGAAGAAAAATAATATTTTCAGATACAAAATTGGTGGATCTGAATTGCTTTCAAGAACTCTCCCATTTTTGACGATTTTTGTAAATTATAAACATGAGTTTTGGGAATGAGGAAGGGTTCCTCTTTTCTACAACTTTGAAGCTCTAAGAACTTTTTAAATAAAATTTTAGTTGTAGGCAGAGAGAAAGACCAAGTTCTAAGTGTTTATGGATTTTCTTTTCAAGATCTAGCCTTTTCTTAGGTTGAGCTTGCACTATTGCAACACTTTTCTTTGGTGACATATTTATGAAGGATTGTTGGAGATCAAATTATAAAACAAAGAAAAGGAAACCAAGTTTATTATTTGTATGCAAATACTTTTATTTGTAAATGGAAATATTATTCTTTAATTGACAAATTTGTGTCAATTGTTTCATGTTCAACACTTTTAGTTTTGTTTAATATGAGAATAATGGTTTCTTAGATCAATTATCTAATCTATTGATCTCATATATTTTTTATTGATTTCCCATTCTCTCTTCTGCTTAATTAAATTTCTAAGTAACATTTACTTATAAATTTTCCATCTAAAATTAATATTAATTGTCATTAAAATTAAGTGAGTTCTTTCTTAGTTTTGATGGATAATGATTCTTTGTTTTAAATCTCTAAACCAGATTATTTATGGAATTTAAAATATCAGTTGTTAGAATTTATTGAACAACTTGATGTGAATCATAAAACACATGTTAAATCCCCATTCCTTTAAATCGTTTTTCTCTTGATATGGATGAGATATATCTCTGATTCTAATCAAGATAGGATATATTAGATTTATTTTTTGTTGTTTGCATCTTAGAGTAAATTTTCATTTAAAATTAATTCATTAAATTTTATAAATCTCCTTACATAGGAAAAAACACTAGTGTGGCTTGGCTGAGCACTTAATTCAGCTTAAGAATTTATTTCTTGCAAGCATGCAACAAAAGGGTAAGTTCAATTTTCTCTTCTTGTTGATTTTAAATTAGAAACATCACAAGTCAGCAAGGAGAGTGAGGGGATAACTGGACCCAATAGAACTAGTAAGAACTTCCAAATCGAATGGATAAGAGCTTGTTTTGGGAATTTGACTAAGTGATCTCCTTTGATGTTGATGAGGTCATCTTTTCCCATCAATCTTTTTTGGAGCTAAAAGGAGGGCTAACATTGAGTTGTATTTTTAAAGTTTTTTCTTTTAAAATATTTATCTATTTGAAATGGCTCCTTATAAACTTAATATTAAGAGTTTATTCACTAGACTTCCACCTGCCACCACTCTATTGAAGGCAGTAAATCTTTTTTCGGAAACAAAATTTAATGGTAAGAAGAATGTTTTCGGTTATGATGATATTTTTCAATTTTGATATGCAAGATGTTTACTCACTTTGATAGGATTGGCTAAATACTGGTGTAGATCGTTACCATTTGCCTCCATACACACTTGGGATGAGTTGTCAAAAAAATTTCTTCATGTCTTTGAAGACTATGATTATGAAAAGGTGTGTGATCAACGTGAAGCACTTCGTATATTTGAAGGTGAGGCTTTGGATGTCTTTCTTATTATTTATATTATTTCTTTTACAATTTAGATATAAATATTTACCTCCTAAGTTTTAATTAATAGGATGGTTTAAACATTTAGTTTCTCTTCCTTGTATTTCTAATTATTGCCAAGAACCTGCATATGTAACATTTTCAAATGAATTCATTACTGCTAAAGAAATAATTTCTCAGGATGGCAACGTTGATCCTCTTCCAAATGAAATGACCAGCAATGAACAATTTCAGGAAGAAAATAATGTTGGTAGAATAAATAATGTTGACCATGAAGGTGATTTTATCAATAAAACAAATACTTTTAATCAAAACAATTTTTTTTATTCCAAATCATACTTCTCCTGATGAAGATGAAAATAACCAAGTAGCGGAACCAATAGGAAACATGTAGCAAGAAAATTAGCAAGCAAAAATGCAAATTGCGGCAAATAATTCTAAATTTTCTCTAGTTGAAATTAATCATTAGTCACAAATTTTAGTGTAGTCAAGCATTAATCTTCAATAAAGTGCAGTCAATCGAATAAATGATCAAAAATATGAAATTTGTATCATGAAAAATGAGAAAAATTCTCCAAGCAGAGAAATTTTCAGGTACATGTCTTCAACTAGTCATTTCTCCCTCTATCTTGATCATTTTAATGAAAATAGTTCATTTTATATTCGGTCAACAATTAATTTGTATAAAAATGTAAATTTAGAAAATAGCTGGGTTGTAAAAAATAATGAATTAACAATTACTAATTGGGAAGAGGAATTTTTAAATGATCATATCTTTAGTAAACCTGAAAATTGCCATGGTGCTTTTGAATTTAATCATTCTTCTTGTTCTACAGTATCTTATGACAAGGAAGAGACTGTTAATGAACATTGTGAAGCCATTTATGATTATTACTTAGACATATAGGATATTATAGGATATTGATTTAGTTTTTCCATCATTAAATCCTCATGTTCAAAGTCAATTCATATTTGAAAATCAAGAAACCTCAATTCAGAAATTAGTCCTATAAATTCTCATTCTCAAACATTTTATCATTTTAATAATTCCATCTTTCAAGAATCCATCCCAATTATGATTCTTATGTTGATCAATTTATCATTCTGATTCGTGATTTTGAGCCTCTTCCACTTTCGAAAGTAGATGCCTGTAATAAGTATAACTGCATTATTTTTCCTAGCACTTATGAAAAGGAATTATTTTATGAAAAAATCTCAAACACCTTGTAACATTATGTGTAACATTAGTGTAAATAACCACGCAATTGTACTTTCTTGTTGGTTTATTTCTAATTTTTATTCAACTTTTATATTTCCTCCTTGTCATAGTTTTTATCGATGTTGGCATTTTGAGTACTCAAGAATTTAACACTCATCAAGTGTATTAATAGGCCAACATGCGAGTCAATTTCTAGGCCTCAACCATGACCATCAAAAGTTTCTATTTTTTCAATTTCGTTTGATGATCATGTCATATCAATTCATTTCTCATTTTCAAACTATTTTTTTATGAGTTCTAGCACTTGGGAGTGCATCACTTTAATTTATCTGAAAATATTCTGAAATATTCATTGAATTTATGTTTCCACTTCAATGATTCATTTGAAAAATGTTTGGAAAATTCAATTTCGAAAAATATTTTTTTTAGTGCTCTTTATTTTTTATAAAGTACTAACATTTTTTCATTGGCTTCCACATTTAAAGAAATTATTTGAGGATTTCAAGTTACCTTTTTCTCTTTTAAATATTTTTCTATGATTAAGAAATATGCATTCTAATTTTTATGATCCTTTAGGAACATGGTTGGAAAGTTTGCCAACAAGGGAATTTTGTAAATAAAATTATTTTTCTGAAATTATTATAGGTAAATGTACACACTAGGATTCAAATTTATTTTAATAACTCAGCAATGATTTTATTGATGTTATTCATCTTTGATATGTACATATATGTAAGAAAAAATCTTTGGGAATAGCTTCATTAGAAGTATGATTATACTTAGCTTTAGTTTGCTCTACAAATTAGATGTAGGAATAGGATTAGTTTAAATTTAGATTATATTTATTTTCTCTTTCCTCTAATAATGCAGGTAGAAGAATAAGTGAGCAGCAAGCCTTTTAATTTTTTTGGAGAAGAATGACTCAAAATTATACTAATAAAATTCACTAGTGGAAAATGACAAAATTAGTGACTAGGTGACTAAAAATGTTAGTCACCACAATTATTTCAAGTGAGTTACTACTAAATTTGAGCAATTTTAAGTAAACGAACTAAAAATGACTTACTTAACAACTAATTTAGTCTAGGGATAAAATATACAACTAGATAATAAGCTACCAAACTAAAAGCGACTAAATGAAATGACTAATTTAGTCCATGACTAAAATAAATGACTAGATAATAAGTGACAAAATTAATAATGATTAACGTAAATGACTACTATAGTCCAAGAATATGACCAAATAATAAGTACAAGAAGTATATGAATTAGTCATTTATGTTAGTAATTTTTAATCATGTCCCTTAATTAAAAAATGTAGTCACCACAACTTTTCTAAGTGAAATACTACGAAAAATGAACAATCTTAAGTGACCCAACTAAAAAAAAACTAACATAAATTCCTAATTTAGTCGTGGGTTAAAATATATGATTATTTAGTAAGTAATACGACTAAAACAGACTGATGTGAATGACTAATGTAAACTAAACTATGACTAGCTTCTAATAGGGAATTTTTGAGCTACCTACAACTACTTGAACTTTATTAATAACATTATTCCCCAAAAATAATGGGCTACCTACTACTATTTGATTTTATTAGTAACATTATTCATAGAATTAGGTATATTTTCCACCTCCTTAAGGGTTAGTTGAAATTCCCCTTATGTGTAAACCTTATGTCCTCTTTCCCTCTTTATATGAACATACTTGTTTAGATAGATCTTTTATACTCTCATGTGATGGATCATGAAGATATTTTCCAAAATAAGATCTTTTATAGTTTGTATTCATACTCTCAAGCCGAAATTATCACTATATAAACCTTCAACAACATTAGATATATAGCCTCTATATCAAGTGACCTCCTTTTTCTCAAATGAAAAAAAAAAAACCTTCAATGACAACATAAGATACCATAACAATTGACTAAAATGATATTATCTTCTTGTAAAATACTATAATATGGAAATTAATATAAATAATTAATATTAATATTATTTAATATTAATATAAAATACTATTAATTTGTGCTAAATATATTAATTAGTTGAGTATTATTTATTTCGTTATTATAGTATTTCTTAAGAGATATATTAATATGAAATATGTGAGCACCAAAATAAATACTTTATTTTATTGCTATTAACTTATCTAAAAGCCATCAATAATATTAACTAGGACTATGATAATGATAACAAGTATTGCATTATTATTATAGGTTAAGTCATATATAGTCACTAAGAGTTATTAATAGCGAGCAGCGTCATGATTTTATGCTGATTACTTTAATAGTTAATATATATTCTATATATGCCCAATGGTGAAAAAACATTTTCTAGTAAGTGTATAACTTCACTTCACTTCGCCGAAAAGTGAGTTATAGATCGAGAACCTTAACTATACACTCATGGGGAAACAACTTATAAAATGACATGGTAGCTTATTATTATAATAAGGTTCTATAGTATTATTATAAGAATTTTAGACTCAACATATCCAACTAATGGGCTAAAAATATTTTGAAACTCTAATCTTGATTTAGTCTAAAATCCAAAATAGACCCATTGAAATTTAACATTCCGCTAAGAATTGGTAATTTTTTTAAAAATGGACCCATTAAAATTTAACTTCCCGCTAACAATTAAAATATTTGTTAAAATCCAATGTTGGGTTATATTCTAAAATCGACCCATTAAAATTAATTTCATGCACTCCTCTTCTTCCTGAGTTAGATGATCTTCCTCTGGGCATAATATCTTACATTCCGTTGTAGAATTCAAGTGTAACCTCTTAGATTTTGTTGTAGAATTCAGGAGGAACGTGTGTATCATTTATTATCTTCGTTCTCCAGTTGGATGAGGAACAGTCTCATAATGTTGCTTCCAGACCCTCTTCCAGGATTCATATACCCCTGGACTTACATTACAGCCATTGGTATAAATTTGCTGGAGAAAAATAAGAAATCCTCAAGGTTTCTGGAAGAAAATTTGAGTTTATATATTACTCCACCTACTCTTATTCTTTAATGACTCTAGCTATCACCATATGTAGACTACATGCAGAGAGTCGGGACTCCTAAGAAAAATTATCCCTCTTATTAGGTGGATACAAAAACAAACCTCACATATACATCATCCCCTGAAAATTGAATGAAAACGGAAATGGAAAGTGGTAAAGCATTAGTGGAAGTGTCAAAAGAAACCATTGTGTGGTTTCATAACAATTTCAAGAAACTTGAAAATGAATTCCAGGCATCGTTGAGCAATCAGACTGCATCAGTCGATGTGGTTGTGACCATTGCCAGAACTGTAATACAGGGAGGAGCTATTGGTGTTGTAATGGGTATTCTTACTTCAGCTATATCATCCAGTCTACTAGCCAAACCAAATGGATTTAATCCTCAATCCACGACTTCACTCAAGCAGGCATAGGTAGAGATAAAAACGCCTTGTTTTCCTTATTGGGCATAGAGTGCTTTCCATTTTCTTTGCACATTGATGGAATGTTTGCCCTAGTTTTAATATCTATCTTGTTTTGATGAATGGTATTGGTGCATTCTGTTAAATTTCCTCTTAAATTAAAAGGTAAGTTTTACATCTTTATTTATAGCTTGAATTAAATTATGTTGAGATAATTCCCAATAAATTCAACTAAAACATGCTTATACAATGTTCCTCCTTAAGATAGAAAAATGATTGATGAATTGTGGATTGATTCGTGTGGCTCAATATCTTATCCCAGCAAGTTTGTTCCTGCATCTTGGATTTTATTGATCTCTCTGAAGAAAGCTCACTTGATTTATAACTTGACTGCAACTCAACGTAACATATTAGTTTTGCATCATTGCTAATTGATGTATCCATTTGGTTAATGGTTAGCAAAAGACTCAATTCATTGAAATAATGAAAAGGAAATACATTTAGTGAATGTGATACAAACATATAGGGGAGAGTGATGTCATTTTAAGAGAGATAAAAAAGGAAAACAAACCACGTATCCACATCATTATAAATTCCCTAAGATTTGCCGAATCAACGTTAACGTCTTCTCCACACCTAAAATATAGAAATCATGGGAGAAATTTTGTAATATTTTAAGTAGCAAAGGAGAGCTTATTATTTTGTTCCTCCTGCAAGTTTGAGAAATGCATTTATCTTTATGTTATTTTTTTGTGTCTCATGCATGAGATCCAAGCGAAGTGTGCACTGTCATGTATGGAATTCCCTGTTTTTGGATGTTGGAAATTTGTAACATGCCCCCTTATCTAACTAGAGGTGGCTACTATACTAACCCAAGAGTCAAAGTGCAGTTATGAGAATGGGATAAAAATTGCCCCCTTTTATTTTTCTCCCATTTAGATTTTCACTTGTGATATCTAAATGTAAGAATTCAACACATCCTCCATGTTGGTAGTTGTGATCAATCCTAAATATTAAGACCCTGCAACTTTTAATGTGTAGAAAGCATCATTCACAAAAACAAGCCTATTGGATCAATCAATGGCATACTGGCAGTAAAACATAATTATATAAATTTTACTCATTCATGAGTTTATACCCATACTAGATGTCATCATGCTATCATTTTCATTTCTATTCCCTAACATCCTTACTGTGGTAATAGAAACATTGAATAAATTATTCCACATACCTATGAATGAATGTGATCAAGAATATATCTTCATATGTGCTCACAACATAGGAATGGAGTGTTAACATGCTTACAAAGTGCACAAATCTTGCACAGTTCTCTCTCTTTGATCTTGAAGTCCAATGATCCATGCACCATATCCTTCAAGAAAGGTACTACTCCATAATGCATGTGACCAAATTTTATGTGAAATAACTCACAAAAACTGTCACTTTCATACACTAAAGCACCATTCTTCAATAGATATGTTATATCATTTGATACAATTTGTAAAAAAACCCTTTCACAGATTTTAGATAAGTATTATGAATCGATATACATATATATTGAATTTGGGGATAAAATCCATCATAAAGTACATAACCAAGATGTATAAATATGCTCCTAGAATTTGTTGTGATGCAACTTCTTTAGCAAATCTATATACATATAATTAAGCATGATATGTAGAAAGGAAAAATATCAGACTAAGAGACAGATAGGAAGTATATTGTTTAGGTGTCTTCCATATTTGTGAAATAAATTTAAAACATGATTTACATGAAATATCAGTGTGGCTGCAAGGTGACATTAATGTCGTCGGGGTAATTGAAAAGGCTGCAAATTTCAAGTTTTGTAAATGTTCCCCTTGTTGTCCTAATGTCCCAAAAAATTATTAAAGGAGTTTACTATTGTTGATAAGCTCAAAGAGTATGAAGTATAGATGCATTAAGAAATGACCGTATGTATATATGAGCAAGCAAGGAGAAAGATAATGAAGAAAATGATCTCCATAATATGTAAACTTCCAAAATCAAATCTAACCATGCTAGAACCATATGAAAATGAGGAAAATAATAATTAGACCATCAATATATGGAACATTCACATAACTCTAGCATGCTTACACTACATACTATCTATACATCCTTGATATGCAGATCTAATCTCAACACTAATGTATCATCATAACACTAAAGGCCATCATGGTGACTTTGGTGCTAAAAATCCATCAATCAATACAAAAGTCATGCACATAAACTTTTCACTTAATCATATTTTTCTAGATATCATAGCACCAACCATTGAGTAGTAGTCACCATATAGGTAATATCCTAGAAAATGGGTGTCCATAAGGTAACATATGATGACATTTGAAAGTTAAAGTACATGTTCCATCAAAATATGTATAATAAACATAACTAGAGTATGCCAACTGACCCTCATACATCATTAGGGTGACACAGTCCATATGGATGAAATTTCAATATGCTTAAAGATTGTAATAAAAGTCCTTGAAAAGAATATTTCAAACTAAAACATACTCTGAACTTACTTCCTTTAGTGCACCACAAATAAAAAGGAAGAATTGTTCATTTTATTACCTTGGATCATGCTCAACCCTAGATTCTTATAGGCTTCAATTTTACAGCATAGTGGGTTCCATTACATCAATTTGTAGCAGTAATAAAAAAAACTCACATTTTTTACCCAAAATATTATAGTGGAACTGTTTATACAAGAATTTAAATAAAGGATATGACATCATGTTATAACAATGAAATTGCTACAAGAATTGCTCACAATCCTTAGTGATAGTTCATGATGTAGCAACGTGTAAAAACATAATAATACTTGTCAACTACCTATATGTGATAGAAGATTGCCTATATCCATTCATTATTCATATTAACACATTAAGACTTCAATACTGATGGGTGACTTCATAATTCAAAGTTGCAAGAATCACCTGTTGTTGCAAGTTCTCTAAATAAGGACAGTCATTTTAAAGAAGAATCTGATGAAAAAAATTGAAGAGAAATGTGAAGATATGAACATAGCCATAACCAAGTTTATGGTTAAATTTGAAAATTTAAGGCAAAGAGGTTTTCCCAATATTCTGGATATTAATGATAAACTCATGCCACAGGAGGACTACAATCAGAAAATCAGAGATTATGCAAAAGAGCAGGTGGAAAAGAAAGAAGGACAAGGTATTCCAATAGTGAAGGTCTTACACAGAAGTTTTGAAGACTTGTTTTATCTTAAGCATGAGATAAAACACTTATTTGTGATAAAACCAACATTTGATAGATATAATGAGGCATATGAGAATTTTAGGAAGCTAAAAAAGATACAAATTCCTAATGATGAAGCTTGGAAATCACTCACTGACTTACTGTAAAAGTCAAAATGCAGATAAAAGGATAAAATAGTTGGCTTAATTTTTCACAGTCAAAATAGAATTTATTACAGCAGTAAGGCAGTTCTTACAAAGGTTAAAGAGTATCAGAGGTTAAATAGTATTAGAGGTTAAAGAAAATCAGAGTTAATGAGTATAAGATAAAGAAGATAATATTTCAAAACATAATTGAAATATCTGTGCCAGCAAAGAGGACACCAAGGAAGCCAACTACACCTAATCCATAAATAGTTTTCTATTTTATTTGGATAAATAGGACAACTTGCTGATTTGTTAAGCAGCTTTCTCTATTTTGTTGTAAAGATATTTTATTTTCCTTAGATAATTCCTAGAAACAGTCTAGGATATTTTGTAAACATTTTTGTATAAATACTTCACTCTTTGAAGTATTGGTGTGGAATAAATTGCTAAAGATTTCTATAGTCATTTTTTTTTTACTTGAAGGCTTTTTCTTGCAAGTTCAAGTAACAAAATAGATCAAATCATTTAGCATCATATTTCAGGATTCATGTGATGAGCCATTGAAGTGAAGTACTTTCTACTTGTCATTGTTTATCTTCTAAATTTTTCATGCATCCATTATGTATTCTAAATTTGAATGATAAAATAGGAGTACTATTTCATGATTTGTTAAAAGAACCCTGTCTTTACTATTTATCATTTCTATGTTTTCTGCTAATTTCCAGAGTAGGGAACCCTTAATTTCTCACTCTTTCGAATGACCTCTGACTACTCTTTATCCTGATCAAACCACTTCACCAAAACAACATTCCAAGATCTTCAAAGACTTATCTATCTTGCCCTGAAAACATTTGACTTTTTGACTTTGATCCTACTTGTGTCTGATTTACTTTTGACTCCTTAGCCTAATGGACAAACAGATTTCCCACTATCCATCTCATTAAATGATTTTTCCCACCAAACCAAATGAAATCAAAACCAAATTGCACAATCATAACTAGCCTAATATCTTATAATTAAAAAAAACTTAAATCTTAAAGAGATAGCCCTCTCTGAATCCTAGGAAGGCTAGATCCTAGAGATTAAAAGTTGGTCTGTGGTTACCTCTAATTTTCTTAGACTTTAAATCAAAATCTCACAACTTAAGAATTATTAGAGTGATAACAGGTAGTAGTAGAAGATAGAATGCTAAATCTCTTGTAGTTGATCCTTAGAGCTACAGAGCTCCAATATCCAAGACAAGGGGTTCTCTTCCCCTCAAACTTTCAGTAAGACTCTCTTCCATCTCTAAGGATAGTAGATCGAAGAACATGTGATGAACTCTTCTATCTTGGATTGAGGTGTTGGATGACCAAAAATTGAATCCCTCCAATCCTCTTGTTGTTGAACAACACAAGCTGGTTTGCTTCTGAGCAATTTGGCCAGCATAATAATGTGTTCTCATGTTTCTCTTCCAATGGCTAGCTTTTATAAACAAATTTCAAATTTTCCATCCCTCTCTTGGTACAATATGGATGTTGACACAAGAGTTTGGGTATGATTCCTTTGTGTGATATACTAAAGCCTCAAGGTGGCTCCAAGGCGGCTGTACTTGGCTAGCTTGAGTGGCAATATTTTTCTCCAAGTGTGCCAAGTGGTCCCGAATGGTGACTTTCCGCATCCTCAGGACCGCATGAATCTTTGAGGGATAGTCGCGATGATCTTCGCGGATATCGAAGAAAAATATGCAATGATCACCTAGGGTCAGTGATTCCTATGCGCAGTTCAATAAATTTTCTTGTTTAGCCTTAGGAAGAGTTAAAATTTTCAGCTCCTATAATGTATTTCTTCCCTGCAAATCTTTATTTGTACCTTCTGCTTTACATTTTCTAATGTCTCTTTCTTGTACAATTTTCTAGTGTTAATAGTTCCCCCCTAATGTATGAGGTATAGGAAGAACTGTATAGCCGAAATACATTATAGTTTCTTTTTCTGTGTAATCCTTTTGAGAGAGAGAGAGAGTAACTGGCTTGAAAACTGAGGTTAGAGACCCCAATGGACATCAATTTTGAACTTCCCATGTACAATGGTGAGGTAAATTCAGAGAAGTTTGACAATTGGATCCATAAATTCAAAGTATACTACAGAATTCAAAATCTACAAGAGGACGACATAAAGATCTAGTTGGCTTCATTAAGGCTAGAAGGAGTAGCATTAGTTTGGTGGGAGGCAAAGACTCAAGAGGAAATGTGAATTCTTGATAAGATATCCATTTCTTGGGTTGAATTCATTTCTTCCATTAAAAGAAAGTTTTATCCATTAGACCATATGCAAAATAAATAATGAGTTGGCAAAAATTTAGGCAACTCAAATGCCAAACTATTCAAGAGTACACCCAGGAGTTCAGAAAGAGGGCTTTGTTGTTAGGAGTAAACTTGAATTCCCAAGACACGCTCTTGAAATACATTGGGGGTTTACATTCCTACTTGAAACATACTATCCTTATGTTTAACCCAAACAACTAAGATGAAGTATGTGTTCAAGCCACACACCTTGAGGCAAGGGAAAAGAACATTCAGGAAGAGGGTAGTAAGAAGAAGCCATTCAAGTGTAAGGGAAAAGAGAAGGGAGTAAAATAGAAGGGAAAGAATAATTCAGTCATCGAGAAAGAAGGGGAAAAAAATACATACAAATATTGTTCCAAAGAGGGGCATGAAGAAGCCCACTGTTGGAAACTGCATCTTGAACTAAGGAAAAATAAAAAAAATAACAAGGGGAAACAAAAGATGATTGCCACGACAGTACAACAAGATCTTGGATCTGATTCAGGAGATGAGACCAAGATTTTAGCCATGGTTAACAAAGGAAAGGAAGCCATAGCAAGTACTATTTCCTCAAATAGTCACAACAACGCTCCAAATGAAGACACAAGGATAGAATTGTTCAATGTTAGAGTTAATTCAAATCATACAAAGATTGATCCATTGTTTGATAGTGGGTCACAAGAAAACCTGATTTCAGAAGACTTGGTCATAAAGCTTAACCTTGAAACTATACCACATCATAAACCATACCATTTGGGTTGGATAGCTAAGAATTCCAATTTACAGGTTACAAGGAAATGCATATTTCAATTTTCTATTACTGCAAACTTTGTTGATGAAGTCGAGTTAGATGTGGTTCCACTTGACATTTCCAGGATTATCTTGGGAAGTCCATATTTGTATGAGAGGAAAGCGGTGTTTTATCACCATGATAACAAATATCATTTTCTTAAGTATGGGGTGGAGTATATTGTGAGAGCTCATAAAAAAAAATTGAATATTTCTTTAGTTAATCCAAGGAAAATGAAGAGGCTAATTAATGCAAGTAAAAAATTTGTGCTTCTCATGATCAAGAAAAAGGATGATGTTGACTACGAATATTTTGAAGGATGTGATGAAAAATTAAAATCTAATTTTTTTAATGTGGTAAGTTAGCATGGCGAGATGTTTCAAGAACCAAGTGTGTTACCTCCCATGAGGGGAATTTAGCATGAGATTCAATTGCAGCAAGATGTTCCACTTCCAAACTTTGGTATGTATTGCATGTCAATTATTGAGAGTTTGGAAATCAAGAAGAAAATCCAAGAATTTTTGAACAATGGTATCATATGCCCATCTACTTCGCCATGTGGTTCACGAATTTTTTTGGTACCAAAGAAGGACGAGACTTGGCACATGTGCATAGATTTTTGTGCATTGAATAAAATCATGGTAAAGAATCGCTACCAAATCCCACACATTGATGATTTTCTAGATCAGGTAAAGTATGCAAGATATTTCACTAAGTTAGACTTGCGAAGTGGTTATCATCAAATTAGAATAGTTGAGGAAGACATTTGGAAAACTGCATTTAAAACTAGACAAGGATTGTTTGAGTGGTTAGTTATGACGTTCAATCTAACAAATGCTCCAGATAATTTCATGAGAGTCATGAATGATGTACTAAGACCATTTCTAGATGAATTCGTCATTTTTTACTGATATGACATACTTATATTTAGCAAATCAAGAGATGAACATGTCATGCATGTGAACAAGGTACTTGATGTCTTGACAAAGGACCAATTATTTTTAAAGATATTGAAGTGTGAGTTTGGAAAGACTTCTTTAGTGTGTTTGGGACACATTATTGGAGGAGGTGAGTTTAAGATAGACCCCTCCAAAGTAGATGTCATTCTGAATTGGCCCAAACCCAATACAGTTACAGAGGTAAGAAGCTTTCTTAGGGCAGCACAGTATTGGAAGAAATTCATTGCTAATTTTTCTTCCATTGCAACTTCGTTACATGCATTGACAAGTGTCAAGAAAGTATTCCATTGGGGAGATATGCAGCAAAAATAATTTGATGCCTTAAAGAAAAAGATAAGTTCAACACTGGTATTGGCTCTTCTGGATCTTAGACAATCATTTGAGATCCAAACAGATGCAAGTGATTATTCTATGGGAGTTGTTCTCATGCAACATGGTAAGCCTATTTTGTTTCATTCTAAAATTTTCAATGGAGTTGTGACTAATTATCCCACATATGAAAAATATTTATATGCATTGTTACAAAATGTAAATAAATGGAAGCACTCATCTATGGGGAAAGAGACCATTATCCATACCGACCATCATCCATTGCAGTACTTACAATCAAAGTCAAAGTTGCAGCAATCGAGACATTTCAGATGGATGGGATTTCTAAAAAAAATTCATTTGGTTATCAGGTACAAAAAAGGAATATACAATAAGGTAGTTGATATGCTCTCTAGGCCTATTTTAAATTAATCTACTATACTTAATCACAATTCAATTATGCATGAAATTTACATTGAACAATATGCATATGATAGTGATTTTCAAGATGTGTATGAAAGCTTGATTCAAGGAAACCAAAATGAAGAGTTATATTATCATGTGCATAACAGTTTGTTGTATCACTTAGGAAAGTTATGTATACCACAGGGAGAAATAAATAGTATCATAAGGGAGGCGCACACTTCATTGATTGCTGGAAATTTCGGTGTAGGCAAGACAATAACAATTCTCCAAAGGTATTTTTATTGGCCACACATGATTGATAGTGTATATTTTTTTATTAGAGGATGTTCTTTATGTGCAATAAGTAAGCCTAGTAATAGGAAACTTGGATTGTACACTCCACTTCTGGTTCCTTCACATCCTTGGGAGAGTATCTCAATGGATTTTGTAGGTGGTCTTCCAATGTCAAGGAAAGGTCATGATAACTTGTATGTTGAGGTAGATAGGTTCAGAAAAATGTGTCTTTTGATGCCATGTAAGAAAACTATTACAACTGAAAAAACCACTCATCTTCTCTTTCAAAATGTATGGGTTTATTTTGGTCTTCCTGCTTCTATTGTAAGTGATCGAGATTCCTGGTTTGTTGGGATTTTTTCGTCAAAATTATGGGAGATGATGGACACAAAGTTGAAGAAGAGTACAACATTTCATCCGAAAATAGATGGTCATACCGAGGTGATCAAAAAGATAGTCATTCATCTTCTTAGAGGCTATTTCCGCAAACATCCCAAGTTGTGGGATGAACAGTTGCATTACATTCAACATGCATACAACAGGGCAAGTCATTCTTCCACAAACACATTGCCATTTGAGGCATGTCTTGGGTACTTGCCAAGATCGCCTTTGGACTTCATATTTGAGAAATATGTCGCTATAGATGGTCATAGTGACATAGTTAAGGCAAGGAATTTCATTAAGAAAATTCAGTGGGTACATCACACAGTGCAAGAACAACTTGAAAAAAATCAAATTAGCTATAAGGCTAGGCATGATAAACACCGTGTTGGTCACAAATTCTAGGTTGGAGAAGAATTTTGGTTATATATCAGCAAAGAAAGATTGCAAGGGGAAGGTAAAAATCTCAAGCCAATATGTTATGGTCCATTTTAAATTTTGGAAAAGATTGGTACTAATGCATTTAAGCTACATTTTCCTCCTTATACGAAAATATATTTTGTCATTAACGTTGAGAATTTGAGATTTTTTGAGCCTCCTTTGATTGATGATTAAGGATAGCATGTTCAGTTGACATCAATAGATTATTTCTCACTAGAATATCTTGATGAACTTCAACAAGATCTCATACTTGACAAAAGAGTTAGAAATTCAAGAAAAGGGAATGTCAAATACCTTAGAGTGGGACTCAAGGGACAAAATCCTTCCAAGGCCAAATGGATGGAGAGTGAAAGGGTGAGGGAGTTATACCCTCACCTGCTAAACAATTGATAGTTTCTTTTGGGGTCCAAAAGGATTCTAGCGGGGAGGAATAATCAGAGGCTTAGTATTTAGCTAAAAAATGAAAGTGCTCAGAAATTCTCCAAACCAGAACAACCTGATAGAACTCATCACCAGGATTCCAAGATGAATCGTTTAATCAAAATCCGGGTTCGTATGAATAAGTTATGGTCTGTTTTTCATTTTTTCAAATATGGAAAATTTGTGTAGAACAGTGACAAACTGATGACTTGGCAGTCCAGTCAACACCTCAGAAATATTCAAGGAATATTCTCCAGATTTTAGCCACTGACACTATGACAAGTGTCACAATCATATTCGCCAATGTTTCTCGGGGAAATTGAAATTGTCCTCCTAATTCTAAGGTTGCATTTTTCTTCTATGGTGGATTATTATTTTTAAGGTGACTTTTTAGGCCAATGGAGAGGAGCCACATGGTGTAGCCAGAGGCTGCCACGTGCCCTCCCCCATGGCATGGTTGTATGAAAAAATTATCTTATGGCAAAGTCGAATCAAAGGTGGTTGGGCGCATATATTATTGCATATATATTTTATATACAAATTTTGGATCAAGGTCGGATGGGCGCACATATATTTCTTAAATATTTCTTATCCAAATTTTTATACCAAGGTATGAACTAGAGCTTCGTTCAACAAAATATTATGACAAGAGGGGCTTAAGGTGGGGGTCGACTCTGCGACCTCCCCCAGAATACCGCCCAAGCTTACTGCCACACCATCCACAAGTTCCTTCCTATGTCAGGGATGCTGCCTCTATTTGAAGTTACATCACGACATATTTTGGGTTCCAGAGGGGGCCAGCCCCGCAGGCCAACCCCCTCGCACATGTGTTCGAGCGCTCATAATCGAAGGCCAAGACAAATCCGGTGAGATTTTTAAAGATTGATTAAACTGTATTATTATTTGCTAATCCGTGGTTAAGCCACGTTAATCCATAGTTAGCGCTAAACACACCACTAACCACCCTTTGACTCCACGGTTATCTTAAATTAAGTTCATATTAACTTAGTGGATGTTTTAGTGTACCCACAAAATGTGGGAAAGCTCCACTTTGAGTAGAGTTAACTGGCGGACTTCTAGATTTAGTGGAGAAAAACTAGGAGAATTTTTGTTTGCCATAACTAAGGCAATTTTCGACCAATTTTGGCTCAGGAAGAGTCATTCTTGGTATATTTTGATGTTTTGGAGCCATTGAAGTAGGTTGCAGAGGTAACAGGAGACTATAAACAATACTTTTACATAATTGAAGCTAATACAAAGGCCTAAGATATGAAGTTGGACCAAGGAGATGTAGTTTAGAAGGGGTGAACTCTTTCATCAAAAACATGTGTATTTGACTCTGTTATTTTTTCTTCTTGTGTTTTTATATGTTGATGTTAAACATTGAGTTTCCATGCTTTTATGTTCATTAAATACACTTAATCTCATCAATTTTATTGAATTTTCAATCATAAGCACATGTATAAACCCTTGTATAAGAAGCAAACCAAATCACTTTCATGTTAAATTTGAAATTGATATTAGCACAGCATTAACTAATAATCAATTTCAGATCATGCTACATAAAATATATACAAAGTAATACATGACTTGGACATCCATTGACCTACACATATCTAACGACGAATCCATACTAGACACCATGGGTCTCTCCATGAGAAATGTGCCCAAAAGATGACATAATGACAGTACATGACTTTTACATCTGCACATAATGGTTCTCTCATCAGTACATGCCAAAAAAAAAAAAAAAGCTTGAATACATGTTAACCATGAGCATATACATATGTCACATATGGAAGAAGGAATGAAATATAATACATGGCATCTGGGTGAAAATGTGAAGCTGGGTTACACTTCTTGCTCTTTTTTGAGAAAAAAAATTCATTTTTTTCGGTTCTTCAACTTTCTCCAGACTATAAAAAATTTTCTTTGTAGAATTTCATTTTGCGATAAAAATAAAAGTTGTAAGAAATTTTGTTAGCTTTCTATTACTTATTTTTTGAATTTTTTTTATGTAGATTTGATATGTCAACTTAGCGTTTCTTTGAGTGTGTGTTTCTTAACAATCAAAGGATTCATAAGAAGTCATGTTAGGACGCGATGTTGTTTTCATTGAAAATTTGTGTTTTTGAGAAAAAAAAATGTTTTACAACAATCTAGACAGAGTCTACTTTGGTTTTGTCATATTTACAAAGCCAATGGATGCATATCAGTATTACTAGAATTTTTTGAACTAGTCCAATATGAAAAACTGCATATTTTGGATATGTTTCGCGACACAACAAATTTCTTAACATATAAGTTATAAAATAAAAATCTAAAAGCTACCCATTAGAGACAACGGACCAATGTAATGCCCCATAATTTTTTCAATTTTTTTTACAATGTATTTTGGGAGATACAAAATTTTGATTTCACTGAATCACAATGACCCTAAGAAATTGTTTGCACCCATTTTATTAAAAAAATAATTAAAATTAGTAAACGTTTATGAAATTCCATAAAAGTTATATTTCCTAAAAGTAGATTCAATTCTGAAAATGCTTGTCTTGGTTCTGAAAGTTAATTAAAAACCTTTCATGGAGTTTAATCAGTCCAAAGTTGCAGAAACGTATTCAAAGCCTGGTTTTTGTGTAACTGGTGACGCGTTATTTCTGCCGAAATTTGATTAAAAGTTCAGCCGAACTATGTTTTGCGCTAACGGCTCGTTAAGTATAACGACTTAATAGTTCGGCCGAACTATGTTTTGTGCCGACGGCTCGTTGAAATTTTGTATAAATTTCCGTCGGCCGGAAAATTTTGGGAGCCCCTACTAAAACACATTTCGCGGCAATATAAATTGCCGCGAAATCATTCACAATTTTCACACATTTCGCACATTTCATCTGATTTTACAAAGATCTTGGTTTGGGTTTAAAAAAATTTCTTCAAAGTTTGGAGTTAAGAGCATTTCTTGGAAGCAAACTGTTTTTTCAAAGATTTTTTTTGTGTTTAAAGAATTTTTTTGGAAGACATTTCTTGGAGGCGGCCTAATTATGCAAAAAATTGTTTTGGACTTAAGAAATTTTCTTGGACGTACATTCAAAGGACATTTCTTGGAGGTATGTACGTGTTTTGAGTTGAAGTAAATCTTTTGAGCTTCGTTTCATTTTTATAAGACATTTTTCTCTCGAATTTTTTAAAGTAAGTGTTTTGGATTGGAGTATGTATTTTTTGCAAAAAAATTAAAATGAATTTTTTTAAATTAAATATTTTGTGATGTTTTTTGTAATCGAGTTATTGTCTAATTTTTTGAAGGAAATTTTTTGAACTTCATACCCTATTATCATGGGAAATCGAAGAACTTGTGCGAGAAAATATGATCGAAAAAGAGACCCTGAGGAACGTAGAGAAGAGACGAGACAATCTCGCAAAATAAAGTTAGAAGCCCTCTCAAATATTGAAGAGGAAAATCAACCTCAAGTAGAAATTGAAGCAGGTATGTAAATGTAAATATTATGATCTATTGATATATTTAAAATTTTCCTAATGTAAAATGTGAAGCTTAATTTTTATTTGATGAACTAATTTGAAAAATATTTTTTTTAATGTAAACAGACAGAGATATTCCTCAAAATATTGAAGAAGAAAATCAACCTCAAGCAGAAATTGAAGCAGGTATGTAAATGTAAATATTATGATCTATTGATATATTTAAAATTTTCCTAATGTAAAATGTGAAGCTTAATTTTTATTTGATGAACTAATTTGAAAATATTTTGTTTAATGTAAACAGACAGAGATATTTCTCAAAACATTGATGATGAGATACAAAATTTTGAAAGAGAAAGTGAAAGAGATATTGAACCAATGATTGAAGATGGTGAAAATATTGAAAGAAATCCAAATAAAGAAATTGAATCACAAGGTATATATATATATATATATATATATATATTAAACACATGCACATATCATTGAAATTATAGATATATTTATTAATTTAGTTATTTATTGAATATGTACTATTTTTTCGAATATGTACATATGAAATCACTATCGATAATGAGATGTTAGAAAATGTTGACACTCACACATATGGAGATAAAAAACCTGACCATGCTATACGATATCGTGTTAACTGCATTTTTGAAAAGTATTTCTTAAATGAGCAGGTGACAGTTCAGGCTCAAATGTTGAAAGGTCTCCTATCATTAAGGAAATTAAAAGAAGCTACAACACTATTGGGTATTCGAAAATCAACCAAAGATAAAAAAATGAAGGAAGATGTGATAAAAAATATTAGTGCTATAAAGTCAATCAAGAGATCTAGAGAGAAAGATGTTTCAATTGTACGTAGAGGAATACAGATGGCAATGGTTTCATCAAGTACTCAAGAGAATCGTTTGGTAACATCTATGGCACGAGCACTGCGAACCTCGCGAAAAAATTTGCACAAACATCGGAAATTTCGGCTGAAAATAGATGTAAATGATGAACTCGATTGTTAGAGAGCTATTTGTAGGCAACCATACAAAGATAGACTTGGAGAAAATGTTAAAAAAATAATATATGAATATTGGAAGAACAATTCGTGTTTTTCACCAACTGCAAGGCATGTGATGCAGAGAAAAATAGCATGAAATCAATATGAAGAACATGAAAAATATTTCTTGGAAACCACTCAGATAGAGTTATTCAACAAGTTCAAAGAAGAGAATTGTCAAATTCATGTTTCACTCAGTGCTTTTGTTCAACAAAAACCATGGTATGTAAAACCTATCACCATACGCGACACTTGTTATTGCCGTTATCATGTGGAATTAGGGTTATATTATGACACATTCCTTGATTTCGGTAGAACATTATGGAAGGATTCACCTCCTCCTTCCATTATCCATGATTTCATATCTCAAATTCTATGTGAAAGAAAAAACGATGAACTATTTTACAAAAAGAAATGTGTTGGTGGTAAAAAATGCGATGATTCTGGAAATTTTACTAAATTTCAAAACAAATATCATATTGATATAAATTATCAATAATTGTCCAACATGAAAGTGAAATGGAAGAGATATGAATATATCGATACATCGATTCAAGGTGCAAATAGTGTTAAAAGAATTGAATTACTAGAATACGAAATTTTTCTGATAGACTTTTTGAGAAAGTTTGAGGCAGAAATTTACAAATACACCAAGCATTCCCATAGAGCTCAATGGCAAGACTTGCAATTCAAAAAGTCGCATGAAGTTTTTCCACCAGGGACCATTTTGTCAGTGATTGATTTTGCAGAAAACTACACATTTGTTCCACAAAAAGAAATTCAGAGTGTATACTATCATTCTGACCAAGTCTCCCTGCTCGTCCATATTCTATATATACATGCTGAAAAAAATGTCGATCATATAGAAAGCATGAGTGAAAATCGACATATCATTAAAGAATATCACTTTTATATCAGTGACGATCGTACACATGATACATGTTTTGTACAACATTGTTTTGGAAAAATTTATGATTCATTGAAAAATCGTGGAATAAAATTCAATGAACATTGGGTATGGTCAGACAGATGCGCAGGTCAATTAAAATCTACACGATCATTCTTTTGGTTGTGTTGTCTTCATAAGAAAACTTTCATTAAACATTGTTGGAATTTCTTTGAGACTGGCCATGGAAAAGGAGAACATGATGGTGCAGGAGCATGCATAAAACGACCACTTTGAAGATATCAAATGAACTACTCTGCAAGCCAACTTGTGAACGCTAAAGAAGTTGTTCAATGGTGCATCGCTACTCTAAGCCATGAGACTAACTCATCAAGAGAAGTGCAAAGGTACATTCAATTTAATTTATATTGGAAATCTAATTTTAAACATTGTACATTTATCATGCAATGATTATCTTTGATTGTATTTTGATATCATATTTACAAATTCTTCTTCTAATTTTCCATATAAAGGTTTTTCTAGCATATAGGAATCGAAGACGTAGATAGATCAATTGGAAGTGACGTTTAAACAATAGAAGGGACTTGAAAATTGCATTCAATTCAAACAAATTCATCCAGAAATGTGTTTGCATTGGATAAAAGAAAATATTCTTGTTTTTATGATGTTTGCATAGACAACACAAAATCTAATGACGTTTGTGAAAACAAAATGTATGTGAACGATTGGAAACATACAGAGCTAAATACAAAGGGAAAAATGTCCGTTGTAATGTTTGAAGAAATGCAATCAGAGGAAACTACAATATCATCCAATGGTGATAGAGTTTCTGATCTTGTTAGAGAAGGTAACATTTGAATTACTTTCTAATGATTTAAAGATCTAGAAATAAATTTAAATATTTATAATTTTGTTAAGTTTATTTATTGTGCAAGAGATGTTTTTGCTGTAATTGCACCTATTGAAAATGATGAAAATGTGAAGTATTATTTGATGTGTTGCACTGAACGAAAAATGAAATTATTACAAAACTATAATGATCACGTGTTTCAATATGACAAAGGGTCTATTATACTGAAAGGTTATTTTTTCAGACAAACTCATCAAAGTGGAGACTTTGTTTACTTTGAAGACTATGAACTTGATTCCATAAGTTGCCAATATAGTCACTTGGTGTGTGTAGCATGCATAAAGTTGATAGAAGTTCAATCAAAGAAAAAATAAAAAATAAAGAGATGGAAAATGTCAAAATCCGATCATGAACGAATTATTGAAGATGGAATTCCATTAGAATTTTTTTGAGTGAATTGTCCAACAATTTATTCTCTTTAGATTAAATATGTTTTAGAACTTCCAGTACTCAACTAAAAATTGAGCTGCTTATGTTATTTGTGCAAGTGTTTGCACATGTACAAATTGTTTTGGTACAAGCACGTGCTCTAGTATCAACTGAAAGTAGCTTTTCTATACATGTGCATTGATGAGAAATGTTATATATATATATATATATATATATATATATATATATATATATGTTCTAGAATGAAATTAATTGTTCTAGTTTTACTATGTGCATTGATGAAAAATTATTTACATACTCAATATATATGTTCTAGAATGCAATTAACTGGAACTAGTTTTTCTATGTGCATTGATGAAAAACTAGTTGGATTTTCTGGTAAAAAGTATGGACACAATGTAAATAAATCATCTGCAGTATATTTTTGTATGAAAATTCCTTTCAGACAAGAGACTCGGAGCACTTCTCCGACTTTTGGTGGGATTTGACCCACATCTCTATTCCTGATTGAAAATCTAGTACAAAATTTGTTTGTCCAATGGTCGAATATGTTCAATGTGCATTGATGAAAAATGTTACTTGTATTGGATAGATATGTTCTAGAATGAAATTAATTGTTCCAAGTAGTTTTTCTATGTGCATTGATGAAAAACTAGTTGGATTTTCTGGTAAAAAGTTTCCACAATGTAAATAAATCGGCAAGGCTACCTATTTGAGTGCATTAACGACATTGACCCAAATTCAACAAACATATATATGTACTAGACTTATATTTCCAATCAAAATTAAAGGGATAATTTGTAAATATATCTACTTCTTTAAACTCTTTTTTCAATTAGAGCTCAATTGATACATGGTTAGTTGCATTGAAAAGCTATGTTCTTCCTATTGGAAATTTTTTCATTCAAACAAGACTACATGGAGAGATCAAAAGCAATCTTAAAATTCCGAATGTACTTCAACCATCCAAAAGGGATTTGTGCAACATTACTTGACATCCCATGCCAATTATAGTGGACAACTATCCAATAGAAACATTTAACATTATATACCACATGTGCCATATGTAGATTGAAACCATCCAAAACTTTATAATTTTAAAAAATTTTGATAATATATCATGCAACGTTAAAAAATTAAACATCACATGCGAAATGTAGATTGAAACCATTCAAAACTTGAGTTTAAAAAACTTTTTGATTATATATATATTGTTACTTCACATGCCATGCCAATTATAGTGCAACTAGATCCAATAGAAACATTTAACATTATATACCACATGTGCCAAATGTAGATTGAAACCATCCAAAACTTTAAGTTTTAAAAACCTTTTGATTATATATCGTGCAACATTAAAACATTAAACATTTAGAGTTCTTTAAATATCACATGCAAAATGTAGATTGAAACCATCCAAAACTTGAGTTTTAAAAACTTCACATGCTATGCCAATTATAATTCAACTATCCAATGAAAACATTTAACATTAAATATCACATGCAAAATTTAGATTGAAACCATCCAAAACTTTTAACTTTTAATTTAACAAAAACATATAGATCACAACATTACTTCACATGCCAAATGTACTCCAAGAATCCAAAACTTAAATTTAAAAAAAAAAACAAATTATAACACATGTCATTACATAACATGCCAAATGTAGTTCAGATGACAACATTAATTTATAGATGACAACATTACTTCACATTCACATGCCAAAAGTACTAAAACCATCCAAAAATTAAATAAAACAAATTATATTAACAATGTAACAAAATATGTCCAAAAATTGTAGATCTCACAAGTATCAAACTGTATCAAGTTTAACTAATTTTAAGACCATCTAAATCATGAAATAAAATCTGCAAATCATGTCCATCAAATAGAGACAGATCTAGTGTCTTTCCTATCAGGGTCTCAATCCGCGCCCTATCATGTGAAGCATCATGGGAAACCTACATACACAATGCGCATGTACTTGAACATTAAAAATTGATGTTTTAAAAATGAATGAGAATATATATATCTAGAACTTCATGTAAAAAACAAAATATAACAAAAAAAATCATGCAATACCTCATGAGGTTCCCTCTCCATTTGATGAACAAGTTCTCCCATAGGAACATCTGCAGCGGTAAACTGTACAATATACATGTACAGTTATATATATATATATATATTAAAAACTTTCAAATGAAAATGCACGTGTACATATATAAACTTATTTTCAATAATATTAAAAAAAGGAACTAAAGACAACTTGTTCAAATGTTGTGGATGTTCCTATCTCCATCGCTAGAGTCCGCGGATTAAAAAAATCTTCTATAGGAACCTAAATTCAAAAAAATTTAAATAACTCAAAATATAGATCTCTCTCTCTCTCTCTATATATATATATATATATCAATTTTTAATGGAACTTTTTGAGGTAGAATATATATATATATATATAACTTTTAAACATAAATTTTAAACTTGTGAAAAATTGTCCATACTTGTGGCTCATCTCCCAAGGAAGTAGAAGGTACATCTCCTAAGGAAGAAGAAGGTACCGCCATCCCAAAAACATCAGACGGAATCGGTACCTATTAAAACATTTTATCAAATTATATATATACATACATGTACATGTGTGGCAACAATTATTTATTTTAAAGTCACTTAAAAAACACTAACATTTGCCAACATATCTTGATGGTCAGACCCATCTGCATTGTTTGAACCAGAGGTCCCGAACGTGATATTGACATTTTCGTCACGCATCATGTGTGAGAACTGCAAATGGTGCTTTAACATATAATCATACATTTTTGTTAGATTAATGTACATACAAATAAATGTATACATGTACATACACATGTATTTATTACAAATTGTACACATGTATATGTATGTTAAAATAATTTCAAACCCTAAGGTCACTAACACATACCGTTCCGGTGCCCTCTTCCTCATGAAAAATTAGGTCTTGCAAACCATTGCGACAATTTTTTGCATATATTCGGAGATCTTCAACATTCATGTTGTCAATCTCCTCATCTATACAATACACAAAATTGGCACGTGCATTTTCACATGCTCTTTATTGATTTAAACAAAGATCGACTCCACCCAATCCGCTATGAACATTGTCGATCATAACATCCCTTGCTTCTCGAATTATTTGAGAAGTTGCATCCATCTCTGACCGTAGAGTTTCGACCTGAAACAGTCGACTCACCAATGGCGGCTCAGGGCGAGGAAACTCCACATCTCACTTAGCGCCCTTACAGTCATATAATCGACCTTTCCCCGGGTCAAAAAATTCTGACGGAAGGTCATTGTAGTTTGGTTTCATACCCAAAAAAAATTATGCATAAAAAATTTGTGCAAAATAAACAGGAACCTCATCGTTCCATGGAAGCCATCCATAGGCCGCAAGGTGCCTACCATACAATAACAAGCTATGTCTGGGTGCTTGAAATATTGCACCTTCAACACTTTTCTTTTTGGCCCTTCCTTGTAATTAAACATTGACTTGGCCACTTCTTTTGTAAATTTTTGTTTTACGTCCTCCCATTTATCTGGACCCATTTTTGTTTCTTTTCTCTTTCTCATCATTTCTACAAATGTATCAGTCGTTGGCCCAAGATTTCTGTACACATTTACAATTTCACCCAATGAATGTGTAACTATTTCAAGGCTTTGTCGACTCTCAACATGTAGAGACAAAGCCACGAGATCTCTTTGAAATTTTGCATGAAGTCTTTCACACCTTTGTAAGGTGCATTGCGCCATGTTGGTTTCCCATGGTATATTAGTAATCTCGGCCGGATAAGTTGTGTTGGGTTGACAACCTTCTTCTTGAATGTAGCGGGCTGCCCTGCATCTATTTTAACCATTAGTTGGAACATTTTCTGCCTCTACATCAATATATATATATATAATTTTGTATATCAGAAAAAACACATGTAAAAAAATTTGTACAAATTTAATGAAAAAATATTGAAATTGATGGCAACCTTGACATTGTTGGTTAGCATCTTCTCCAACATGACCCTATTGAGAACCAGACCCAGAATGACCCTGTTGAGAACCAGACCCAAAATGACCCTGCTGAGAACTAGCAGCCGTTGATTGGCCTTCGGGGGAATAAATATCACCCCCTTCACGCAACCTTCTACCACTCATTGATGGCCCTCTAGGTTGATTTGAACCACCACCAACCTCTTGAGACGAGGGAGAAGCTTCATAAGTAAATACAAATTTATAGTCAATTGAAAAATACATTCATGTGTACATATAAATACATATACATATATTCATTGATTAAATTGTGTGAACCATACCAGGACTGGTTGAACCATGGGAACGCTCCATGGATGGAGTAGAAACCCTTCTCCTCTTACCTCCTAAAAATTAAAAAATGAAACTTATTAACAACTAATTTAACTCACAAAGTTAATAAAAAATCAATTCCATATGTACACACATGTATGGAGATTTAAGATTATATTTAAATATCGTGAACATCCCCCGATCCCTGAACCTCCATATGAGATTCAGCTGATATTTGTCGTTCATCCTCCATGATATATATATCTATTGGTCGAAATTTACACAAAAAAGATTTCAGAAAATCAATTTGTAATTTAGTGTACACAAATTATGTAGAACACAACGTTCAAAGCAACAATTGATGTGTGAAACTCAATTTAATCGAAAAATAAATTATAAAAATGATAAGTTCACCAAATTGCACTTTACATGGTGGGAGCACACTTGGTATAAAATTTACCACTTATACACTTTAGTTTGTGGGAGAAATGACACATGTACATATTTTACCTTAAATTTGTTGTGTTTTATGGATATTAAAATGAAAAACTTCTATTTAGATCCATTCCAGAGATTGACTGTAGGGGCATTTACTAGATATGTCACCTTTCATAAAAGATGAGATCCAGAGGCTACCTGGCCCTTTACAGACTCTACCTATAGAACTTGTAGAAGTAAACACTAGAGACATTAACAATATCAAAGAACGTTTTCATGCTCAGACATGGGAATGTGTCTCTTTCCCTACGCAAAAAAATAGTTCAAGGTAGTTAATCTTCATAGACATGTCATCAAGTAGGTCAATGTGATCATCCCCAACTTACTTTTCATGAAATTAGGCTTGGAATCCTCTACAACCTGGTGGATGGAGTTGAATGGGAACTAGGTCAAGGCCTTTACAAAATACATGCTAGTTAATAACACTTACTAGGTTATGCCAACAAATAAAGTGGGAGAAATGTTTTCTCCTCGAGGTTATCCAATTGGGTGTGTAATACCAACTTCACCCATTTCCTAACAGGTTTCTCTCTTAGGTTACAAAGTGTCTTCACCTTATTAGTTATATATTTTTCAATTTCCCGTGGATTCCTTGAATTTTTTCTCCTACCATCTCCCTCTCTCACTCCCCAAATTATTGTCATCAAACATGCCCCATTGAGGATCTGGAGCAATGTTTCCACCATACTTAAAACTTTCATTGCTACTAATTGAAATTGGAGAGTCATGTACATACTAGATTGCTTGCTTAAGTGGCTCTTACTTGGACAATATCTTGAGATGAGTTTGACATGATGGTCATATGAGGCTGGAAGCTACTTGGTGTAATTTTTCTTAAATATTGAAAAAAACAGAGAAAAAATGTCATTTTCGATCATTTTTTATTAAAGCTTTTGCATACAGCAGATGTTATCACAATTGCAACACGATCATGTTCCATGAGCATGAATTACGAATGTTGCAAGCCAAATTTCAAGGAAATTTGCATTCATTTTAGGCAAAAGAAGGCTATGACATTAAGGTTCATGCTAGACCTTGATGAGAGGATATGATACCTTGAAGAGCCCACATCTTTTGGTGACATCACTAATTGTTTCTCTATTATTGTGTTTGTTAAACTTTTTTATCCTAGAGGAGGGTGTTATCTAATGTGAATTTGAACCCCCCCTCACATTTTTCAATGAAGGTTCTATCTGAATATTAGGGAGCTACACAAATTATAGAAATTCAATATGATGTGCCAAAAGCTTTACAGAAATCCCCAAAACAGAAACCACCTATTATATGTCAATTAAATCTACATGGAACCAAATAGCAATATGGTAAAATATAGAATTACGAATCCCTTCAATTAGTTTAAAAATATATATATATATATGAAGAAAGCACCTAGAGGACTAGAAATAACAATATAGTAGAGAAAAGGAATAGTATCTCAGCAGCTATAATTGCAAGTCATAAATTAATATCATATATTCCAATTTTAGCACTAAAATCAAACTCAAAATAACATAAAAGCAGAGACAACATTGTTTTACATGTAAGTAAACATTGTTAATGGAAATATGCAACATGGATTGGCATAATCATGCCTTTATCAATCAAATTTCATCATACCATTGAACAATTGTATACTAGAACAATATTTAAATAAGTTAAAAGAAAAAATTGACCTATATTGTGCAGTTTATGGGACAGAAATCAATATGTAGAAATATTCACTTGGTTTTTATAAAATTTGGATAGAGGAATGACTTAAAATGACCTTGTATGTCTTCTCGTTTTAGAGCTCAAATTTTTAGGAAGGATTTAAGTATCCACATTTCAAGAATCACTAGAAGAGGTTGATAAAGAATATAGGAAGACAAAAAACTAACTAGTGGTGTAATAAATGGATTTCTTGGGAGGTAGATTGGCATATGGAATTTTGGTAGCTAGAACTTTTCCAAATAAGTGAATGTATTTGAAAACCGAACCTCTAGTTTATTTTTGTTTAGACAAGGTCTAGAATTTGAAAAGTGAATTCCCTCTTTCTTCCTCTTACATGTCCAATGATCGGAATCTGGATTGAGGGAAAAAAATTTCCAAAATAAAAATTTTGCATTTTATTTGTTGTACACATGATTTTTTAAAAGCTAATTAACTCATAAATTTCTCACAAAATACACTTAAATCTTGACACATAAACCCCTTCCCAATTGACTAACTTTAGACGATCCTAAACACATTTTTATTTAACTGATGAGGGGGATAGCCCAACAAAACTAGTTTGTCCATATTCAAATCAAGTTGGTATCAAAGTACAATTTAGCTCATTTTAGTCAAGGTTAGAAGAATTAGCTATTGTTTTCTGTCTTCAATTTCCTCTCAAAATGAATGTGTACGTGCTTTTGAGAGACACACTAGAGGAATAAGGTCCAAATTTTTGATGAAAATGTGCTATGAAAGTAAAGGGTTAAAGGCAAAAATGTACAAGGCATAGTTGAGACAAATGTTGTTGAGGAAGGGCATAATTATTTGGGTCTTGGTTATGGAAAACATGATGGAAAATGCTCCAAAGCCAAGGAGGCACATGGAGCTGTTCCAAGAAGGAATTTCATTTCGTGTTCATTATCTCAAGCTTGTGAAGTTTGTGTTCATGATGAATGGAAAATTTTGACACCCACTTTGCAAGAAGATGTTAATAATCATGCAGCTAATGAGAATGTAAAAGAAGAGGGTGTTGAAAGCTCTAGAGTCATTGAATTCATTGCTAGTATTCAGAGGAGAGCCAATACCTCATCAAATTCACCTCCTCAAGAAGGTGAGAAAGGTGAATGTTCAAGGTATAAATTTGCCTTTAATCAAATTGCTTTTGATTATGATAAACATGGTAAATATTCACATAAGATTTGGAAAAGAAATTGCATGTTCCTTTTGTGGTTTGAATAATAATAATGTTTATAGATGTTGGAAGAAGATATCATGGATGCACATGAAACTTTCTAAATAAATGAGGCAAAATGTCAAAGGCCCATTGGACAAGGAAAATGATGTTGAAAATAAGATGCAATTGTTTATTACTCATTTCCATAAGAAAGGTGACCTTGTAGACAAGTGTTGGACTTTGTATCCAACAAGTCATCCACAACATTTGAAGCAGGTGGAAAGAGATAATGACAAGAATGGAAAAGAGGATTCCATAATCGATGAGGGTCAGGATGATTCACATGATGATGAAGTGCAGTTAAAAGAAGCGCCATTGAAATGGTTTGGTAACGGATGGTTAGATTTCTTATCCAATTAAGGCCTTGCATGTATTTTGATGTTTCATGAATTTCTTTGCAAATTCAAAGTATGGTGCATGTTGCATGAAGCAAGATGTTGAAAGTAGAGTTACGTTGACACACTTAAATGCAACAAATATGGAAATTTGTACATGAGCTATTATTTGACTTGAGAGTCAGTTGTTTGAAGAGGCATGTTTTGTCGACTTGTGTTTGGTTGATGGTTTTGTACACCAATATGTAAGAGTACATGGAGATATTCACATGATGTGAATTTTTTCTCTTTGAAGGAGAAAAATGATATGTCAACGAGGTATGTTTCTTGCATGATGTGTTTTTCAGTTTGATGGTTTTGTTTGTAACAAGACATCACAAGATTTTGGGAAGGTCCACTCTTGAGCGAGAGCCTCATAATTACAACCTAATCATGAGAATCAAAGGGGAGTGCATCCTTATTTTGAAAACAAATAGGATTCTAAGCTACCTAGGACTCAAGCCATTATTTTTAAATTTGAAATATCATGGTGTGTTGTTTCAATGTCTAAATCCACAACCCTAACATAAATTGTTTTATTATTTTTTTGCAGGATTTAGTTGGTTATATTAAAAGTCAGTTGAATTTAAAATTCTTGGCTTAGTGGCATGAACCAAACATATTGTGTATTAAATGAGGAATTTCGCTCTCCCAATCATTTCTAAATCACCCATATCACCAAGAAAAAATGTTTTAAAAGAACATACTTTGGTATGGTAAAGACCTTAGGTCCTTTGACTGTGCACATGTGGTGTGAAAAATTGAAATTGACAATTTGAAAAAAAGTGAAATTATGAATGAAACCACGAAAACAAAAAACCCAAAAGTGGTAAATGATTTAAATAGACCTAATTAATTATTTACCAACATAAATTCTTCAACTTTTAGCAACTAAATGATAAGTTTAAAAATAAATAAATTTGTAATTATGGTTCGAAAGTTACATAATCTTAAGAAGCATTTTAAATTAATTCTATCTCATAAAAAATATCCCTCCTAACTTAAAAAATACTATCTCTTCTCCTAAGGTTCACGACCTCCCTTCCTTAGCACACAAGACATAAATACAATTAAGATTTCAATATGTTAATTCCTATCGAAACAAATGAAAGGTTGTATATAGATGGTTTCAAATATTATAAGAAGGTTTTTGATATGGTTGAGAGAATGTGGAAAATAGAATCCATAAACAAATTATTTTTCAAAACATATTAAACTTTCAAAGTATCAACAAGGAATGTACAAGGGTGTTCAATGAATTAACGCTATTTATTTAAATTCCATGATGTATATCTTACTCATAATTTTAACAAATTATTAAATAATGATCTAGATTGGATAATTATATTATTTGTCATATATTTTGATGCTTATAGAGTGAAAAAACTGAAAGAATCAAATTGTAGGGTCATTTTAATGGTGGGTGGATAATTGGGGTCTAAAACCTTTTGGAGTCATTTTGAGGTATTAAATGACATTTCTGGGGGTCAAACGATTATCCCTTGTGCCGAAATCTTGACCATTATTCTACACTTAAAGACATCCAATGGTGCAAGAAAAACATCAAATGAAGTTCATTCAAAATTTATGCCTTTAGTAAGTTGACCTATCATGTTGACCACCATGGTACGAGAGAATATCATTTTAGCCCCATTACTCATGCATAGCAAGCTAGCTACATGTGGAATTTTAACAAGACTCTAAAAGGTCTAAAATCACAAACCTCCTTAATGGTTGACGGAGTCAAATCTTACACCTAGTTGGCTATCACGCTATGTTAAATACTTGGCCACTAGGAGTAATAAGAGTACCGTTTTGTGTTATTGTATTTTGTTCGATAGTTGAAAATACAACTAGGAGTGTGAAGTTAGAGAGAAAAATGTATGAAGTTAAGTTTTTATAGCAACCCTACATGCCAAAAGTCTTAGCTAACTCTAGAGAGATTACCTCTTTCTTTGTAATTACATATTTTCCATACCAGAAAAGAGAGAGTAGAGCATGTTTACATTTTAGTGTTGTTTTCTCCCATAAGGATTTCCTAGGGAAAAAGGAGTCTAGAGCATCATTACTTTTTAGGGTTGATTGTCTCCCATAAGGATTTCCTAGGAAAATAATTGTGTTGATTTTCTAGAGATATGTATGTGTGTGTTTCATTATGTTCTCTATTTCTTATGTTGTGTTTCATTATGTTTTATATTTCTTACATTTCTTCCCTCCTATTTTTCTTTCCAAACAAGGTTTATAAAGTAACATGAGAAGCAACATGAGACTTGAAACAATCATTTTCATTATCTATATGGAAGGCAAGAAGGATTATATCCCCTTAAGCTTAAGCTTAAGTATTTTGTCAATTTTTATCATATATTTTTTGGTAAGGGTAAATTTTTTTTTATCTATAGTAAGTCATGAACCCCAATTTTACCTTATGTAAAGCATGATTCTAGGATTACTACAATTTGTACTTGGTTTTTTATTGTGATGATGCCATGTCTCAATCACTTGGCCATCTCTCAATGGGTAGTTAAATCTTTATAACAATACTTAAGTAATATTTATCTATTTTTATTATGTGAAATGTAAAAAACGGTATACTATTTTTCATAAAATTGTGTTAAGTTTATCATATATTTCGATGAAAGTTGATTATATGACACGTTTTCTTTAAAAGGATCTAACAATTTTGTTAAGGTATGAATTTGCAATTTTGTGTGGCTCTCTATCAACCTTCACTTCCTCATTCCTAGAAAAAATATACTTGCTCATTCATATACCCACTTTGTATTCAAATGCATGAGTTTTGAACTCTCGGTAACTATGCTTTTCCACGCAGGAAAATTATATGTCACATTTTATACTAACTCTAAATATCATTTTGAAGTTTGGATTACTGTTATTCTTTTATATAATTTAACATTAGATATAAGTTTAAATTGAAAGCTACTTAGATGAAATATAGCTTAGATATGGCATTTGCAAATTATTATCTATTTATTGAACTAAAGGACATAATTATTACATATGTTTAATTTACATTCAAATGCTTCTTTTATTTATCTCCTATAGCTTAAAGTAATGCTAGATATATAATTTAAGTTGAAGGCCCATGAGATAAATATGACTTCTATGTGACATTTGTATTGAATCATCTATTTGTTGTGTTATATGAACATAATTGGTACGCATATCTAATTTGAATTACTAATATGTCATGCTTCTTTAATTTATCTTTTATAGATGACCGGAGCATCCCTTTTTAATCTATCCCTTTTGACTTCGGATATGTGGGCAATACTCATCTGCATATTTTTCTACCATAAAGAAGTGAGTAAAATTGTATTCCATTTGTGTCAATGTTAAGGTTAAGCACATGGATTAAATTTTTATATAAAATACATTGCCACGGTGCACATTTATATCTAAAGAGTCCAAAAGCTCATTCAAGACCATATGTTTTTTTGATGTAGGTTGATTGGTTATATTGCATTGCTTTTGCAGTTGCTGTTGTGGGCCTTACCATCTATTCGTTCTAGTAATTGCTGAAACTAATCTTTCACCTTTTTATTTGAAATAGAAATAACTTTTCAAAGACATTTTAATATGTAAAATTAAGGAAAACCCTTTTTTTCCTATGTGAATATGATAATGTCTAACATGTGCTTTTTATTTCTGCAGTAATGACAGAGAACACTATTGTGGTTGAAAATGGTCTAAATGAAACCATACCATACACACAGCTCAATGAAAAGAGAGAGCCTAATATAGCAGGCATAAAAATAATTCGCTACAAAATGATAAAACATGTGAGTGCAAAATTTAAAACATAAATCAAGATATCAAACACAATGATATTATAATGGAGAGAATATTTCTGCAGCCAAAATGAACATGCAAACCAAAAACTATAATAAAAAGGTAACAACATATAATTGCAAAATTTAAAAACATAAACAACCTAACACACAAGGATATCTCAAAACACCTGAATGCATATGTAGAACAAAACCTGTAATAGAATATTTCGCTACATACAACATTGCACATTTTTAAAACATAAACTAACTTAGCAGACAATAATATTAAATTAGATCATTGTTTGTGTAGTTGAATTGATGTGCATAGAAAAACTGGGAATAGAAATCTTTGATGCATACAACACACAAATGCAAAATCTTAAAAGATAAATCAATCTTGCAAACAGAAGGGTATTTAACTAGACAGAAATGTCCATATAGATTCAGTCAGAAACCCAGAGACCTGGAAACCCTTTTTTCAAGTAGAAAAAAATGTTGATGTATATTAATCATTTCATATGCATATAGACATATTCTCAGCCATACATCGAGAAAAACAAGACATATCATCCAGCAGTATACTGTACCTATCTAAGGAAGAGAGGCAAAGAATACAGTGGGAAACATATTACGGGAGGTTTTAACCACATCCCATCATGATCATAAAACCATACATCCCTGTAGAAAAATCAGAAATGATAGAGATATAGCAAAATATGTTATACATCAGCAGATAGACATTAGGAAAGACATATGAAAGTTCAGGAAAATCTTCTTTCTCTGGTAGAAGCAGGAGTGGTCGCGGCGAGAGTCTCGATTTCCTGTAGCCATGGCAGAACAGACTGAGAGAGATTTTCTAAAGCAACCAAAAGTCTTTCTCAGTTCTAAGAAGTCTGGGAAGGGGAAATGACCTAGAAAAGGTGGCAACTAGTTTTGGAAGAATGTTGGTCTTGGCTTCAAGACACCCAAGTAAGCTATTAAAGGGACCTACATCGACAAGAAGTGCCCATTCACTGGTACTGTTTCAATAAGAGATCGTATATTAGCTGGAACATGTTACAGTGCTAAAATGACACGGACAATTATTGTTCGTAGGGACTATCTCCATTTTGTCAAGAAATATCAGAGGTATGAAAAGAGACATTCGAACATACCAGCCCATATTTCACCCTGTTTCTGTGTCAAGGAAGGGGATCATGTTATCATTGGGCAATGCAGGCCCTTGTCCAAGACTGTAAGGTTTAATGTTCTTAAGGTGATTCCTGTGAGTTCTAGCAGTGGTTGTAAGATTCTGAATAATTTTGAAAAAAATAAAGTTGGAGAAAAATACTAAAAGGTTTAATTCCAAGAAAATATTGCACAACTTAATAGTGTATTAGCACTCAAATAGTAGTGGAAAAAATCGAATTAAAGTTCTACAACCATTCATCATCATCCTCCCATTTCACTTTTGTTTTCTAATATTTAACTCTAATGACCAAAACAAGATTGAACGACATAAAAAAGTTATAATAAGATATTAGCAATCAAAGGCTCATTAAAAAATACAAACTAGAGCTCTGCATACCCAACGAAAGGAGCAACAGCGCCAAAAAAAGGAGCAACAGTGCGGACAGGAGGAGAAACAGCGCGGACGGGAGGAGCGAAAACGCGCGAAAAGAGCAGCAGTGACAGTGATAGAAATACGCGCGAATAATGAAACCGACAAACAAATTAACTTTGCGGGCGATTTATTTATAGAAACTAGTTTGGCCGAACTATTTTCAAAGTAAAAGTTTGGTCAAACTTTTGTTGGAAGTTCAGCCGAACTTTTTTTGCCGGTTTTCCCATCTCCGGCAAAAATTCTGTTTTCTCGCGCCGTTAGTGTGCTGTCAATCTAAACAGAATCACGAGTTCGGCCGAAATTTCTAAGAAAGTTTGGCCGAATTATTACATAGTTCGGTCGAACTATTGCCGAAAAAAGTTTTCGGCTGCCGATTCTCACAAAAGTGTAATCGAGCTTCACGTTTCCGTCCATCCATGAGTTTTGACATGAGCTCTCCAAATGTAGCAATATAATCTCCATGTGTAGCAGCAACAAATAGAAGAACTAGCCACATCATTCGCTAGTATATGGACACTCAACACTTTGTCCATCACCATCATACTCCACATGTGCGTCAAAATGAAAGTCAACTAATAGCATCAATATAGGAATATGTCATAGATGCAAAAAAAATATATATTCATATCATCATGAAGCCCATAACCATCATCATGCATCATTAACTCAAATCATGAGCAACATATCAAAGGGTAGCAACAGAAAATGTATTTCCTCGTCGACTATCAACATAAGGAATCATCATTATGAGTAGCACATCAAAAAGTAGCAGTAATAAACTATCATATGAAATCTCACGAGTGAAAATACTGAGAAATAACATCCATCATGCCAATCATCATTAACAGCTGCAAATACTTATCCTCATCATAGGTGAGAAACATATCAATAATAAGGCATAAGAAATAGATTAGTGAGCGAAAAACATGTATATTCCACATATGAGCAGCAATCAACATAACTCATCAATCCAAAAATACATGAGAAACAATATAAACCATCATCTATCAACCATGTAAAAGTATGTTATAGGCAGCAACATATTCTCATCATCCAGCTACAACACATGACTCATCCATCTAATACACATCATAAGCATACATGATTCATATAGAAATGGAAAAATAAGCAATAATATGCATAATATAGATGATCTAACTCCAACATATCTTTTGATCTCCATGGTAGTAACATGAGCATGACAACATATGACATAAAAATGATCTAGTAGTAAGATCATCATCAAAATACCAACTATGTCATGCAAACCATACAATTGCCACTATATGACAGAAGAAGTTAAAATCCTTTCCTGCAACACACTCATGAAAAATAATCAAAATATAACTCCTCCAAAGTGGAGACGATGCCAACAACTACAAGTCCAACAAATGATCCCCCTGAATGTGTGATCCCCCATCACACCTAGGCAATGCACATACGAATACTGCATGGCTAACATATTATCATTAGCATCAGTACAAACCAGAACATATGGCTGCTCTAAAATAATCAACAGATGTACATGCTACTCCAACTAAAAACATACTAGAATAGAAATAAAGAAAATACGAAAATAACGCTTCAAACCTCAAGGACTCCCCATAAACACATGCATCTCTAAAAATGCATATTTGTCTTCTCATACACTTCTCATATGGATTCACAAATTAGAATTTGCATGCAACTCATAATGCAACCATATGCCCCCTTAAGACCATTAAGTGCTTACTTTTTGGTTGGAAACCATTTCTTCTGTTTTCTTATCCAACCTTTCATCTATTGATCCTTCTTACTCTTATGAAGTTGGCCTTGCATATTCTCCTATCTCTGGTTGGATCACTTGAAACCCATGGAAAATTTGCAGTCCTTGGCCTTGTGGCCAATATTATCACATAAAAAACATCGATTGTGACAAGGAATAGAGGAATAGCTTGATATTTTTTGTTGAAACGATTTGTATTCCTTGCATGTGCCCTACAGTCAATATCCCTATGGAAAAAATCATTTCTTCAGAAACAATAACCATAAATGAACTATTGTACCTCAAAGAAGGATATTTCATTTGTATTCATGCTTGATGTGTCTTCTCCTTTTGTTGCTGCTTTTGATTAGAGAGATTGATCTCTAAAATACTATAACTAGCTTCTATGTGAAAATGAACTCCACAATTATCGCACTTTCCAATTCTATTCTTCTTATTGTGCCTTCTTCTCTTGTTTTGCTGCTTCTTGCATGGCTCATGGATCTCATTATTTTTGCTACAACTAGGTGCTCCAATAATTTCAGATTTTCTTGTAGATTATTGAGCACTATTTTTTAGCCTCCCTACCTCTTCTCTTGTAGAAATCAATTCATCCTTCAATCTTTGAATTTCTACTTCAAGTGCCACTATCTTGGATTGCTTATCATATTTGCAACTAATACTCGATCTATCACTGTAATCACTAGTGACATCATCCTCTTGTGAGGAGGATTCATTTTTTACTACAATAAATGTAGAATCCTTTGCATTTTTCTCTATTTCTGAAAAATGCACTTATCCTCCAAGATACAATTTCTGCAGCTTATCCAACATTTCTCTGGCAGTCTCACAGTTTTTCATAAACTTTCTATTATATTTTGAAATACCATTCAAAGTAATATTTCTATCTAAATCATTAGATTTATCTTTGATTCCATACCCAACTAATATCAAAATTATCTTCATCAATAGATAAAAAATATGAATTTAATCTCACTCTCCAAGTTAAAAATTTACCTTCGTGAAGAACTATAATAACCTGCTGATACATTTTGGTAAATTTGAAAATATTCTACCAAAATATCCAAGATCCACTCTCCAGCGATTAAGTTTCACCTGAGAGCCTGATTGTGATACCAATTTTAGGAAACTAGATCACTACTTGGGGTGGGGTGAATCAATAGTGTGAGCGCTTATACAATTCTTCGCTAGTTATTAATCTTTCAAACCATACATGAACTAAAACACATAAACATAGTTACGAGCATCAAAATAAACATGCAAGCATGAAAATCAGTCAATGCATAGACACAAGTGTTTCTAGTGGAAAACCCGTCCTAGGAAAAACACTATCTTGTTGTTGCTGCACTGCTCAATTCTTTCATTAATAGTCAAGAAAATTATACATTGCTCAACTCACTCCCATGAGTCGGAAGACTCGAATTATTTCAATAGTATCTGGCACTATTAGATTGGAAATTATTTACCTTATGTATATATGGACTACCATCTGCTGAAATCCACCACGATCAACAATCCTCGCTCGATTACTCCTGAACTAAACATTCAAATCTACAGACCCCAATCTATTGGTCAACACGACGACCAATTATCCTCATTGAGCTTTTATCAGATTATCCAACCACCATTGGATGGAGAAAATTCTTTCATCTAATGAATCTTCCAATCATTGTATACTCAAAGCCTCCATGCTTTTACTTCCTCCATGAGAGCCTCATTTCATATATTTTTAGACTGGATTCTGTAAAATTTCTCAACATGAGCACTGCAGCAACATAGCATCAAATCTCAAATAAATTTGTAGCTCTAGCTGCCATGGAAAAACTCGTGACAAAAATCTCCACACAATCTCCAATACAATCTCCTCAAAGCACTACTCCAAATCACATATCAACACCTCACTCACTAAATAATGTAATGGTTGAAATATAATTTAGTTTACTTCTACTAATACTACAAATTGATTCAGAGATTATGAATAATGAACCTCACACATATTTCATGGTATTCTCCAGACTCACACTCTCTCCATAAACTTTTATAATCAACCATACTAACAATGAGTTATCTCCAATATTAAGATGAACTCAAGAGCATAACTCAATAATTACAAAGAAATACTAAGCTCAACAATCATGTTCTCATGCTATATTAGATATGGATTTAACTCATTGAATGAATCAACCACTAACTCCATTATCATTTTTTATTTTTTCAACTTTAATCATCTTCTGGAGGCCCCACAAAATTTTCCGAACATAAACCGAAAAATTATGATCAAGGAAGTCTCCAAGACACAAAAATCAGCTCAACAACACGAGGAATGTGGAGAAAATATTTTCAAAACCCACAGTTTATTCCATAGCATTGTCCGACATGCAACTTTGGCCTCTTGGAGCTATAAACACTCCCTTAAGCGTGCTCTTCTAGTGACTGTGTATTTCCAGCCGCTCCCATAGGGTCGTGAAGTTGTTTTGATCCAATGAAATCTGATTATTCTCTAGCTAATATCCGCTCAACTCATCTTTCTTGCAAAATAATATCTTCAATTTGGTCCAAACATGACCAGATATGCTAACCTTCTACATGAAACAACAATTCAGGGGAGATCGACAAGCATAGTATCCCAGACATGACTCATCCATTATTTTCAGGAAATTAGATTTCTTAATGGTTGAAATAGGATCATTTTTAATCCCCATTGTGATCTTGTAGAGTCCCTTGCTAGGAAAGAACAATTGCATTTTTAGCTTCCAGTCAATGTGATTAAAAGGAGTGATGATCACAATGAATTGGTAAATTCTCTATGGGTCTCCCTAACTTGTCAAATATGAAATAAAATTTTAGTATTCTTTATAAAATCACAGATGTTATGATTCCATGAAGGATTTCAAGCACAAGAATAAGTTTTAGTCGTGTAAAAATACTAGACTAGCTACAATAGAACAAGAGAGAAGGGAGAATGAGGTTTCTAGGAAAAAAGGCTAAGTAGCTAAAAGGGGCAATTTAAATAAAAATGGGATATGGTTGTGAGTGAGTGGATAAGGTAATCTCTCAAAATAACAAAGGGAATCCAAAATAGTAATTAAGAAGCTTAGGGACAAAGTAATGTGCAATAATTGAGAGGAAATTGCTATGTTATAGCCCAATTATTTTTGAGTTCCTTTGATATTTCATCCTACGTGTAACCCTTGATCCTAAATGGTAGAGAAAGTTATTTTGAGTTCCTTTGACATATTGTAACAAAATTTATTTATTAATTATAGATATTTAAAGTAAAATAAAATAAAATAAAAATAAAAATAAAAATGTTTTGATATTTAGTATAAATATTAATTGCTATTCATTCATGTATCCCAACCATTTAAATATGCATATTTTGAAATTCATTTACCAATAAATTAATACACATATTTAAGATAATATAATAGGGAAAGGATTGAAAAATATAATGAAATAAATAATGTGGGAAACAATGAAAATTTTATTGGAATTAGTAATATAGAAGTAAGGAAATCATGATCATAATGACAACATCCACAATATAAAAAACATGGTCGGCCAGATGGAATATTTTGAGATACTACAGTATAGTGGTCGCAGATAACACCGTCAAATCTAAACCAGCTCTCTGTGCAATTAATAAGGCTATGCACCATGACTATAATATTCAGAGCTGCACTGGCTCCATAAGAACTCTGAATAGTTGGTCTTTTACCTCACTGTCCGAAATGGATACGAAATCTTTGTATTTGAAGAGGAAGTACAAGCCTCGTGCAAGATTGAACGTAAACCTTTTGTAGCACAGCGACACATTGTCATGCTTTATAAATTCCCAATTCAGTTCGCTGACAGAAAGATCCATGATGCCTTTCATATGATTTAGGGCATCTTCTCCTGTACATTCGGGATTGTCTTTCAGATAACATTCTAAACTTGAAGCCACCTCCCCGCATTCCTTCTCTAGCTACACATATAATGGAAAATGTTAAAACAAACCATAATATCATCTTGTTTAAAATAAAGCTTAATTTTAATGTTAAATACCTCAAAATCTGTTATGTCGTCCTTAAGTCGGATCGTCAATTCTAAGGCATTTTGGATCTTGGATGGATAAACTATTTGCTTCAAAATGTCGTCTGGAAGAATTTTACCCATTACCAGAAGCGGAATCAAATTTAACACACACGTCCATGTACTAGCGAGTATTCATTAAACGAGGGGACATATCCGGCAGCTATCCATTCCGCTTCTTGCAGATAAGATTCGAGGTATCACTCCCACTAAAAATGAAGGCAACAGGTCAGACAAAATAATAACAACCGTTTTATCTTAAATGAAAAAGATGGTGGAGTATGTTTTCAGTAGTTTTAAGATTCGTATGTACGCTGCCATATCCCGCCCTTGCATCTTTTCCACTTCAGCAGTCCATTCATTGGCTGTATTCATGAAGAACTCGAATATTTTTTTAATGTGGTCAAGAAGGCGGCCTGCTAATAAAATATCCCATCTGAAAATAAAATAATGCAAGATGTTTATTAAAAAGAGGTAAAAAACTTACTGCTATCCCACAACGTTAAACGGATCGCTGAAAATTTCTATCCCATCTATAATTTGAATTTGACTTCACCTTCTCACTCCCTCAGTGAAGATTTTGATTTCTTCCAATGTTCCGTGAGTATCATATAGGTCATCTAGAATCGTCATCACTGTTGAGTGTTTTGTGAAGGCGATTCTGCTGCTGCAAAATTCGGGCTCGAATGTGCTTAGAACCGCCCAAAAATAAAGTTCCACGTGGCGTTTCCTATAGAAATTTAGCTGCGGCAAATATGAGTCTGCCCACCACCTATAATTTGCACACCGTCATATGTCACTAAATTGACAAGCAAACATAATGATGAGATACATGATCTATCCTATCTTATCCTATCCTATCACCATAATGTGCACCTGGAGATAAGTTGCATCTCTTTTTTATGTGTGCTTTGCAAAATATTGAAGTCTAGTTTCGCCAACTCCAAAATTTTTTGGTTGATATTTGACCTGAAAGAATACATAGCCAACATAGATTACTGTATTGAGAACCCTAACTGAAATTCAATATTCATTTTTCCGTATTCATTGAAACTCAAATCTTATGGACAAGGTTAGTACCTGAGCCATAAATAGTTTTGTTCATATATTTCTATAAAGTTCCAAGCCTCCCATCTAGGCACACTGCAATGCCATGGAAATTCCAATGCATATTTCACCTGGTAAACATTAATCAAATCAGAATTATGCCGATACAAAGAGCATAAAATATACAAAATGAATAAAAATATCGCTAAGAGTTTTCATACAATACAAGTATCAAGGTGGTTCTGGTAAACTTGACTCCCTTGGTAACTTTTGGGCATTATGACATTGCAAATATCTTTGGAATATTTTTGCTAATGTTTTTTTATTTTTAATGATAATTTAGTGGTATCTAAATTTTGTCAACGTTTATCAGTTTTCAGTAATATTTTTCTTATTTTTAATTTTCTGGTTTTTATAATATTCTGGTGTTTCTAACTTTGGTCTATTTTATCTCAATATCTATATAAAACTGATAGGAAAATATATAAAACTAATAGTTTTTCTCTTGATATTATTCTCCAATTTATCTTTTTGAAAAAATAATTAATAATTTATTTTACCTAAGCCTATGGATGAGAGGGGCACAATTGACCCAAAAAAACGGGGTCATAGAACAACATTAGATCCCTAAAAATGATGCACGATGCTGAGAATTAGAGGGCTGAGGAGGAGAAAGTCTGTATTTTCGGTCTGAGGAGGAAGTCCTTGGCGGCAGAGGAGAATAACAGTTGTAGCCGAGCGAATGACAACCCATGATTCCAGACTTAAATTAAACGAACACAACACAACACAGAATTGTGAGACAAAGCTCACTGAATAATTGAATTCAACTGCACGATTACATTACATTTATATAGCAGAGTGCACTCACCTAATCTCTTGAATTGGAGGAAACAAACCTAAATAGATGGAACCAAATTCTAAATAAAAGCTCTCGTTCAACAACTCAAAACTAAATCTATTTCTACATTAATCTAGATTACTCTCACATCCTCCCTTAATGGAGAAATGGATTTTCTACAATACCTAATTTACATCTAAAAATTTCAAATTTGATTTTACCAAGAGGCTTAGTAAATATATTAGCCATATTATCCTTGGTATTACAAAATACTAATTCAATTTCATTTGACTCAATTTTCTCACGTACAAAGTGGTATTGCAGCTCAATTTGTTTTGTTCTCGCATGGTATATTGGATTATGTGCTAATTTTATAGCACTTTGATTATCACAATTGATGCATGTTGAGCCACTTTGCGCCTGTTCAAGATCTGCAAGAATTCTCCGCAACCAAATAGCTTCACAGGTGGCATTGGTCAAAGCTTTGTACTCAGATTCTATTGATGATAAAGAAACAGTTGGTTGTTTCTTACTACTCCAAGATACAACCCCTGATCCTATATGAAATTCATAGCCAGAGGTAGATCGTCTGTCATCTGGATTTCCTGCCCAATCTGAATCAGAAAAACCTGTCAGTGCAACATCAGATTCATCAGTATACATAATACCTAAATTCACTGTTCCTTTCAAGTATCGGAGAACTTTCTTTGCAGCATTCCAGTGATTTCCTGAAGGCTTAGCCATAAATTGACTGAGGATACTGACTGAGTATGTGATGTTTGGTCTGGTAGTGGTGAGATAGTTCAGACTTCCCACCAACTGACGATATAATGTTCCATCTGCCTCTTTAGTTCCATCTTCTCTGTACAACTTTGCATTCTGTTCTAAGGGAGTTGACATAGCTTTGCAATCACTCATATTGAACTTTTTAAGAATTTCCTTTGTATATTTTCTTTGAGTGATCAATGTTTTACCAGGCTCTCTCCATACCTCAATTCCTAAACAGTAATGCAATTCACCCAAATCTTTCATTTCAAATTCCTGTGACAACTGAACTTTAATTTCTTCAATTAACTTGTAAGCACTGCCTGTGATAATGAGATCATCCACATACAAAGATATTAAAGCAACATTTCCTTCTTCATCTTTCTTAACATACAAGTTAGGATCATTTTTGCTTTTCACAAACCCATTCTGAAGAAAGAAGGTATCAATATTTACATACCATGATCTCGGCGCCTGTTTCAAACCATATAAGGCTTTTCTTAACCTGCAGACTAGATGCTCCTGTCCTTGTTTGACAAACCCTTCAGGTTGAACCAAATAAACTTCTTCCTTTAAGTCACCATTTAGAAAAGCAGATTTGACATCCAATTGATGTATATTACAATTATGTTTTGTAGCTAAGGCAATCAGTAATCTAATTGTATTCAATTTAGCTACTGGTGCAAAGGTATCTTCATAATCAATTCCCTCCTGCTGAGCATATCCTTTTGCAACTAATATTTCCTTAAATTTATCAATGCTACCATCTGCTTTAAATTTAGATTTACACAACCATTTGCTTCCAATTGGAACTTTGTTTTCAGGAAGTTCCACTAATTCCCATGTTTGATTTTTCATAAGAGAGGCATAATCATCATTGATAGAATTTCTCCATTGTTCATGTTCTTTAGCTTGTTCATAATCAACTGGTTCTACAACATTCATGATATTAGACATCAAGGCATAATCTCTATACCTTGCAGGAAGCTGGGTTTGTCGGGTTGACCTTCTTGGTGCTACAATACCTGTTGGAGTTCCATCCATGATTCTTCGGCTTTGAGGTTAATCTTCCTCTCGTGATGACTCACTGCTGCTGGATGTGCTCATACTGCTCTCGTCCTGATCTTGAACCTGTACCTGTACCTGTTCCTGTTCCTGTTTAAACAAAGTATCAAGTTTGACATGAGCATCATTAGATATATGCCATGCATCATTCTTTGTATCACATTTATCAGCCTTCTCATGAAACACCACATATCGACTTCCAAATAGTTTATCTGTACTTGGATCAAACAATTTATATGATTTTTGATCTGTACAATACCCAATAAAAACACACTTGATTGACTTTGCATCAAGCTTTCTTCTGTTAGCCTTAGGAATATGTGCAAAGGTAGTACATCCAAAGACTCTTAAATGACTGACTCTCAAGAATCTCAAAAGGTGTTTGAAAAGATAATTGCTTAGTGGGACATCGATTCTTCAAATAAACAACAATATTAATGGCTTCTGCCCAGAAACCATTAGAAATTTTCTTACCTTGAAGCATACTACGAGCACACTCCACTAGTGTTCTATTCCATCTCTTAGCAACACCATTTTGCTGAGGGGTATGAGGTACTGTGAACTGTTGTTGGATGCCATTAGATTTACACTAGCTGTTAAATGTGCCTGACTTATATTCACCCCTTTGATCAGATCTGAGTATTTTAATGTACTTACCTGTTTGTTTTTCAATCATAGTTCGAAACTCTTTAAAATACTCAAATATATCACTTTTCCTTTGAATGAAATAGACCCAGGTATACCTAGATCTATCATCAATAAAAATAACAAAGTATGAAGCACCACCAAGTGACCTAGTTTGCATAGGTCCACATACATCAGTGTGAATTAATTCAATTATATCATATTGTCGTTTCTCGGTATGAACAAGAAACTCTTCTCTATGCTGCTTACCAAGTGCACAAGCTTCACATGGTAAATGTTCACACTTTATAACATGAAGACCTTCAACCATTGATTTTCTTTTCAACAACGATAAATCATTGTAATTTAGGTGCCCATACATGTGATGCCATAACTCTGTTGTTGATGTCTCTTTGGATGTCAAGGAAACATGACGCTTCATCGTCACATCCAATTGATACAATCCTCCAACCCTGGTACCTGTAGAAACAACCCTGTAGTGGTCCTGAACATCTTTCACAATACACCCCAATTTACAAAATTCCACTTTTAAATGATTATCAGTGATAGTGGAAACAGATATCAAATTCTTTTTGAGAGCAGGTGCATACATCACATCATGAATCTGTCTCATTTTTCCATTAGGGAAGTACACATTTATTATGCCATAGCCTTGGACTTTAAGTGACCTATCATCTCCTAGGTAAATGTGTGTGCCATCAGTTTTCTCATAATATTTATCATACCATTCTTTATTACAGGTCATATGTGCCGATGCACAAGAATCTATGAACCAAGAATTCTCATCATTAGTTTCAGCAGACAATGCAGCATCAGAAAGAAACAACTTAAGATTTTTAAATCCATCAATAACTGAAGTGTCTCTGTTTATGAAATTTCCATTATGCCTTCTATGTCTTTGATTTTATTCATAATTCTTTCTTCTATAGCAATCTTTAGCTAAATGTCAAGGTTTTCCACAATAATCGCATTCAATGTTCCTCTTAACATAAGAATCAGGAGGTGTCATACCTTTCTGCTTTGCTTGAAAACGGCCTCTGTTCCTGTCCCATGGTCTCCCTCAGAATGATCTTTTACCTCTTGCAGTCAATGCCAAATCAGAACCATTTGACTCCAGTTCAAAAATTTTCATCCCGCTCCTCTTCTTGAAGAATAATTCCAGCCAATTCATCAAATGTAGGAGGCGTTGGTCTAGCTGAGAGTGCTGAAATAAAGAATTTATAGTCTTGGACTAAACCCTTCAAAGCAACAGTTACCAAATCGCTACTAGACACTTTTTCACCAATATCCGCAAGCTTATCACTCAAGTCTTTAATTCTAGAAACAAAGTTGCTAATGCTTTCATTGGCTTCCATTTTGATAGATAGTAGCTTTTTTTTTAAGAATAAAATTCGGTTTGCATTAGTAGTTTCATACAAACCTTTGAGAGTGTCCCATGTCGCCTTTGAAGTTTGACAATCCCGAATGTGAGGAATAATATTGCCCTTCACTGACATGCGTAGCAGCACTTTTTCTTTCATTTCTCGCTTATCCCAATCTGGAATTGCAGCAGCAGCAGTAAGCTTGGGCTCGTCACCTTTAACAATTGTCCAGAGATTGTATGCCTCCAGGACTGTGATCAACTTAAATTTCCAATTTACATAATTTTCACCATGAAGTTTAGTGGATTAATTTAAATATGAATCGGCAAGAGGATTAGCCATTTCAACTCAGTCCTAAATCACAACAAAATACAACAATGATCAAATGAAATTGCAAATGCAACAAATTAATTCACTGACTTTCACTCTAACTTAGCAGTGCAACTGCTATCATCCACGGCTTCTTCAAATAACACAGCAATGTAAAAAAAAGGAGAATACTTTACTATTCGATGATGTGCACTTCTTCTAAGCGGCTTCACCCTCGAAAATAATTGACACTTCTAAATAAAAAAAATTGTGCAATTTGTGCCGCAGCTAATCTCTGAGTCGTGAAAAAAAAATGGGCAGTCACTATCAGATTACACAATTCCAGATTTCAGAAAATTAAAGCGTATGGATTTCATTGAAGATGGCGTTGGTGCAATCGCTGTGCATAGATTGCAGATTTCACGAACAGAATCGCACAATTCCTGGAGGCCAGCAAGAATGTTGAGCTGGTGGGCAGCAACTAGGACGTAATATAGCATCCACGTTTACTGCAGCAATTGGTTTAATTGATCAGCGCAGATTGAAAAATCCAATAGCAACCTTCAGGTATCTCAAACTGCGGTGGCCGAGAAGGTAGTGGAGAGGCAACACTTTAGTCTTTTCTGCCGTGACCCATGACAACAACGACGATGTACGTTGAGCTGAAAAGGATTGGGAAAACGAGCTGTGAAATCCAACAAATTCAAACCATACCATTCACTTCCTGTGAAGAGGAGAGAGCAGCAGAAGATCTGCTGTAATGAACTGGTGTGCCAATATTCAATTTTCTGATGGGTTTCGAAAGCGGAGCGTAAGCCAAACCTTACTCCAGTACCCAACAGATCAGAGACAGCTTATTTAGCTCTGATACCAACTTAAATTAAACGAACAAAACACAACACAGAATTGTGAGACAAAGCTCACTGAATAATTGAATTCAACTGCACGGTTACATTACATTTATATAGCAGAGTGCACTCATGTAATCTCTTGAATTGGAGGAAACAAACCTAAATAGATGGAACCAAATTCTAAATAAAATCTCTCATCCAACAACTCAAAACTAAATCTATTTCTGCATTAATCTAGATTATTCTCACATCCAGAAGTTAGCATTAGTGATGGCGGCGAATGGCGACCCTGTAAGGCATCTAGTAGCTGGTAATCATTCCTCTTATGCAGTAGATCAGACACTCAGTGCGGCCAATGAGAAAAGTGGAAGATCATAGTGGAAAATAGTGACAGACATTCAGGTTCAGAGATATTCTCCAAAGTGGGAAACAATTGACTTCGTCAGATCAGAGATAAGATATAATAGTTAGATTTTGGGATATTAAGTTAATTTGATTTTGGAATATTTTTGAAATTGAAATGGGTAAAACAATTGAGTTTTTGTTAAATTTGAAATTTTTCAAAATTGATTCATTCCAAATATACAATCAACATAAAAATACTATTGTAAGCTTGTAAGATTTTGTTTAGATATACATGTAGTTTAGTGTGTATGGAGTCATTAAGTTATGGAATGGACTAGTTGATGAGGTATTATAGAGGCAGTTGTACTGGTATTCTAACTAGCTTGAGAGGAGAAATGTTAGATCTCAAGCTAAATAGTCAATAAATGATTGAGACTAAGTTAATCTCTCTAGTCAAATTTAGTTGGGATTGACAAACCATAATTTTTACTCATAATATTATTCTGGAGTATAATTTATTTAAATCTAAACAAAATTAATATCATTAGATCTAAGAATTTTGTTATTCATAAAGTAGATAAATGCCTTTAACCAGTTAATCCTCAAGATAATGTGAAAAATTTCAAGAATCTTCCTAAATATATAGTGTGGCTGCATCATTAACATTAACAGGAATATGTGTCATAAAACTAGTGGTTTAAAAACCAGTCTTTAAACTAGCCATTAAATAATTAGTTAATTAGTTATATATAAATTTTATTTTCTACCTTTTAATTAGATATAATAATAAAATATTAATTTTTTTATTATAAATGGTTATAAATTCTAAATTGATTAAAAAGAATTTAATTAAAATTTTTAATTATTAGTAATTAATAAATATTAGATAATACATAAGAAACTATATATTATCAATATAAGAGAATATAAAGGAAATTATATATTATAATTATAAGATAACACGGAGGAAAAAGAATAAGAAAACAATAATGGAAAAATAAAGAAAAAATAGTAGACAAACAAAAAAGCAAAGAGGAGAAAAATCATCAAGATAGAGCTGGAGTCCAACTCTTACTCAACTTACAACCATAATCCCAGCATGCCTCTCAATCTCATCAGCCTCCCTAAACTTCTTATGATGGAAGTGATCGTCGTAGTCTAACTAGCCAGAGGAATCGCCCTGAAAATCATGAAAATTCCAATAAGATTTTCAGAAAATCCGGCAGGAATTTTTCTAAATCCATGTTATAACTATCAAAGTTTAATATTTTGGGGGTCCTACAGGTTTTTGATGGTGCTGAATCCATTTCCAATGTCAAAATCAAGATTCAAACACTGTTTCTGCAAGATTTTTTAAATTTTTTTGGCCCGGATTCCGGCCAATTTTGACCGTCCAGGCAATTCCTCCGGCTCGTTAGACGACTCCGGAAGTGATCCACCCTAGCAATGACTTTGGAGGATCACTTCCATCATAGAAAGCTTAGGGAGGACATTGAGATTGAGAGGCATGCTAGGAATCTCAATAGGGATGATGGTTGGAAGTTGAGTAAGACTTGGACTCCAGCTTTCTAGATGATTTGCGCCCCCGCTCTCCTACCCTGCCCCCCTTTTTTCTTTCCTTATGAGGTTTTTCCTTTAACCTCTTTTTTTTTTTTTTTTTGTCTTTGTGTCATTTTTTTTATTTTCCCTTCTTGTTTTCTTTTTCTTTTTCCTTGATATTATCTTATAATTATATTGTATAATTTTTTTTATATTCTCTTATATTGATAATATATAGTTTCTTATGTATTATCTAGAATTTATTAATTAATAATAATTACAAAATTTTAATCCATTTGGAATTTATAACCATTTATAATAAATAATAAAAAAAAAATTTATTATATCTAATTAAAAGTTATAAAATAAAATTTATATATAACTAATTCTTTAACTACTAGTTTAGACAAATTCCTAGCAATCATTCACATTATCATGAAGATTAACTAGTTCAATTAACTCGATATAATTAATCCAAAAAACATTTATCTAAAATTAATATCAATTCTCAATGATCATTAAAATCACAATAACTATGTCTTTAAACACCCCACTTCTTTAAATATTCTGTAATACTAACCACCATAGTTGAAAAAATGTTTACAACTTACCTCTTTCCTAAGGCTTTGATTGACATGAGCTATAGCGTGTCGCGTTAAAACTTGGCTTAGATACTGTGTTGTGAAGGTCTTAATTGGCCTTAGATACTCTGTTGTGAATGTCTTTGCCTCCTCCATCACTTTTTCTCCAGGAAACGAAATGTTTGAAGCTCGGAATAAGGACAACATGCTTCTCACTTCTTCATCAGCGCTTCCTTCTTCACCACTGGAAGTGGTGAAGAAGTGCCCGTTTTCATCTTTGAAATTCTCAAAAACATCTGTCATGAATGCATGATATTCTATGAGAACTAAAGGCTCAAATATTTGTATTTAACCGTGAAATGGCATCAAGGAAATATTTTAATCTATCTGACCCGAAGAGACGTTGTATCGATGCATTCTGAGTGCCCGAAATCCCAAAGCTGTAGAGTTGAGATGTGTGCTGAGTGAATCTCTTGATCCCGGCCCGATGCCCCTTTCGTTCCAACAACTACACATCATGAATGAACAAGTGAGGTTTTAATGAATCTAAAACTGCATACCGTCACTGAATTCTATAAATGGTAAATCAAATTGCTTAACCTGTAAACGTAATCCATGGCTACTTGTATTTCAGGTTGAAAATGTCGATCAATTCCCAGACATTCGATAGTATCAACCATCTGAAGACGTTTGATTAAATCCTCATCAATATCACTATCACTATCAGTACAGCTAGCTTTCATGTCACTCAAAAAAAGACGTTTGATATCTTCAATGAGCGTTTCAGCTCGTTCCCGATGTGCAGGTGCCTGATCAGTACAATAATGTTATCTCGCAGAGATCGATGAATGATGGATTTTAACATGTGAACCTGGAATCTAATTGTAAACGAATATAATATGATGAGATTGAGACAAATACCGCGTATGACGTTGAGAGGGAATGTATGGTATCATCGTCCCACACGTTGGGATGATGATTGCCTGTGCGTCTTTCTTGAGCATCAGTGCTCATGCTTCTAATTATTGGCGTGACAGTTTTCTTCGGCACTAACATTCCAGTACTTGAAAGTTGCTGAGAGAAAGCTAAACGATGATTCTTGGAGCTGATGAAAGATTTGTGGACGCCCCACCTGGAAACCAACGGCGTTACATAAACAAGAGCCATTAGCACTTAGCCTCCTGCTGTTGGTAACTATATAGCTTTTCGCTGTTGTCCCTAGCGTATTTATAGTACTGCTGCCCCAACTGTTAAAGTATTTGAATTTCTAAACAAAATTCCAAAGAAATGGGATCTTTGATTTCCTTGCCATTTGCATAGTCGACTTCTTGTCTTTATGCAAAGACTTTTCTGTCCAATAAAGCTTTACCATTTTATCCATTGACGACTTCCAGTGAAGGAATCCTATAAATATTTACCATGTCATGCAATGACGACTTCCAGGGAAGGTTTGGCTCCATGTTTGCTGTAGGGTCGTTATCCTCCTTTGTCGTGGGTAATGTCGAAACAATTATAATAGGAATATTCGTACAATTTCCAGCAGTTCCATGGCTGCTGCATACACATGTGTAAAGCCCGCTTCGTGGTACTGGACTTGTACAATTTATAAAGAAAAATTCCAAAGAATGGGATCTTCACAATTTTTATAGAAAACTCCAAACAAATGGGATCTCTGATTTCCTTGAGATTTGGCATACTCGATTTCCTCTGTTTGTATAACTATTCCTCTCTTCCGCGGAGTTTGTGACAATCTACAGCGATGGTTAAATTCCATGTCCATTATCCTCCCCGGGTAAGAAAATATATTTTTATTTTATTTAAATTATATATTTTATTTAAATTATTTGATTTGGCATACTCGATTTCCTCTGTTTGTATAGCTATTCCTCTCTTCCAATAAAGATTTACCAGCGGAGTTTGTGACAATCTCCAGCGATGGATCAATTCCATGTCCGCTATAGAGACATTATCCTCCTCTGTTTTGTTAACCCAAAATGTTTTTAATCTATTTATGAAAAAATAAATAAATAAATAAACATTATTTTATTTATTATTTTTAAAATTATATATATGTTAACTTTTACTACTAATTCATTTTTCCTTTTTTTTTTCGTAGGGCTAACCTCATGGGTTTAGGAGATTTGATCCTGTGACCTCTCAATCTGGGAGTATTTCCAAGCGGGGACTCAACCAATTGAGCTAACCCTTGGGGCTCCTTCATTTTTCCATTTATCTCAAACTTAAAATTTTTAAATTATTTTTTAATTAAAATT